>JAIQCU010000767.1:0-165414 GCA_022114935.1 Leptestheria dahalacensis
TAGATTGACAGACAGATAGATAGACAGGCAGACGATAGATATATAGATAGATAGATAGACAGATAGATGGATAAGTAGGCAGGCAGGTAGGTAGGTAAATAGATAGTTCGTATAGTTAGATAGATAGATAGACAGATAGATGGGTAACTAGGCAAGTAGGTAGGTAGGTAAATAGATAGACCGTATAGACAGACAGATAGATAGATAGATAGATGGATAGATCGACAGATCGTATAGATACATAGACAGATAGATAGATAGACAGATAGGTAGATATTCCAATGGTTCTTCTTACTTAATTTTCATACTGTTGTAGGAACTTAGTCTTAAATTTCCAATTGTCTCATTTCTAATAACGTTTTTTAAAAAATTGTAATCTGTTTTAACAGGCCCGGTTTGAAAAAGTCTTTGACGTTCCTGCGCCGGGATTCTCAAAACCCGCGGCCACGCACCGAATGCGCCGTCTGCAAGGATTGCCACAACCTGATCGTCCGGCACATCAACTACTCGGCCGCCGAAGATGCGCAGCGTCCGTGTTCATCAGCCAGCGAGAGGACTTTTGAATCGCTAAACTAACTCGCTAAACCCATTACTTTGCTGCTTTTGTAATTATCTTAAAAACTCTTCTTTTAAAGTCTTTTTTTTTTAAACCATCATCGATTTGTAATCGCCGTCCCGTAAGAATAACAACCTAACAAGTAATTTACCCTTTTAAGTGTGTCCCCATGAAGAGAAAAACACATTCGATTGTCCATTCCCTAGTCAAAGTGAATCGGAGGCGCATGTGCACGATTGTGTTTCAGACAAATACATACCGTTCGCGTCGTTCAATTAGTTTTTATGATTTTTGCGAAAAATTCAATAGATCGAGAATCAACGAAATCGTTATTTACTTGGCCAATTAAGCCTAAGTAAAAGTCAATTATATCAATATCATTAAATCAAATGAATTATAATTAAAATGGGACATTTTCGATGTCTAAAGAATGATACAAGTTTTCAAAAACGCATCAATAGGAACGTAATATAACCTAGAATATAAATTTAGATAATTATAATTACCGCAGGAATAAATGTGTAATATTACAAGTAGATTAAACTGAATACGGCGATACATTTAGTCGACTTGGTTCATTGAATTTGAGCCAATATTACTTGTGTAATTACATCAGTAGCTACTTTTGCTTACTTGTGAATTTATATTAATACAACTAGTTTTTTATCAGTTCAAATAATTATTGACTTATATATTGTCGCATTCTTTTACTGAGCACCAAGCACCAGCGTTTCGCATCAGTCGATAATTTAAAATAAGGATATATGTATAATGTAATAACATAAATAACGCAAAATAAAAGGCAGATTTAAGAATAGCATTACTCAAAAATTTCAAAATATCATTAGCATAGAAGTAATACTAAGATAGATTGTTTAAAAAAATTAATTAGTCTAAATACGACGACAGCTGCAATTTGAATCAAAGAATACCTAGATAGATTGATAGATAGACAGACAGATAGATAGAAAAAAGATAGAAAGATAGACAGATAGATAGATGGATAGATAGAAAGAAAGATAGACAGATAGAGAGATAGATAGAAAGATAGACAGATAGATAGTTAGAGATAGATAGATAGATAGATAGATAGATATATAGATAGACAGATAGACAGGCAGATGTAGGAAAATAGATTGAATAATTATATTACTAATAAAAATCTTATAAATCAATGCTGTCTGGCAACGTCGCATTTTCGTTTACGTGTCAAGCCTTCCCACTGCAGACGACCGCAGCTTTCCTGTTTTTACGGTCAGTACAATTCCCCGAGGAAAATCAGCCGGCTCGTCTTTCAAACTTGCGCTCCCGTTTCTTGTTTCTCTTGACTAAATCAGGTAAAGTCCCGCGGTTAACCGTCATATTATTAGGAAACAATAATTTTTATCATCTAATCTGATACAGCAATGTGTACAGCTATATTACATGAACGTTAATCCATTTATTATTTAAAATGAAGTGTTGTTTTAAAGTTAATTTGAATCTGTCATTGGTATATCAGTCTTCACATCAGTTATTGTTATTGATGTGTTACACATTTAAACAGATTTTCAGTTCGAAGTAAGTACATAGCTATTCTGTGTATGCACCAATCAAATTCATTGTTCGTGTCATCATTTGCATACACGTGACGGATATGTCATGTAATCTATAGCGAGTAATTATGGCGCGTGACCTATCTTCTCGAGGAGGGCGAGGAAACACGCAAGTCCAGAACTCAGATTTGCCTTGTTTCCAGCTCTATTGCCACTATAACTAACTAATCATCATCATTTATGTTTTGCAGTTATAATGGCAGTCGGCAATCCAGGTCAGTGGGAAGTCGTCGGAGGCAAGACGAACAAGATCAAACCCAAGCAGACTGACAAGAAAGGAGCCAAGGGCGGCAGCGCCGAGAAGGACAAGAAGACACCCGTGTTAAAACTCGACGAACTCGGTAGGTTTCCCCGCTGACGACATCTGTGTATTGTCTTTTTGTCGCATTCTCATCTCTGCTTAACGAGCCTCTGGTTAACAGTTCCCGTCGAAACTCGGTTCAGCGCCCTGGACCCCGAGCTGAAGGAACAGGCCAAGCAGCAGAAGCAAAAGGAGAAGGAAAAGGAGAAAGCGAAGGAGGCCGACGCGAAGAAGAAATCCGAGAAGGCTGTCGCCAAGCCCAAGGAGACAAAGCCTGCGCAGACGCTGGACGAGGCCATCAAAGAGGTTTTATTTCCTCGTATATTTAATTATTCCTTAATTACATTAACTGTGACATGTATATATTCTGTTGTGTATTACTATTTATTGATATTTTGTTACATTCTTATCAACTTATCATTATCACATTGATATGTTAAATATAAAATATAACTTAATTGTATTAAACTTGATTATTGAAAAATTTAGCTAAGGATAGAACAGCTGAAATCGGTCCTGGACAACGTCACCGCCAAGTTCAAAGATTCACCGTCGGTCTGGCTGAAGGACCTCGTCGGCTACTTGAACCTGAAGCTGAGCGTCGATGCCGATCCCGTCTATGCGGGGAAGGCCCGCGACTACCCCGCCAGCATCCTCCCCGCGGAGGTCAGGAAAGCGATTCTGGGGACGCTCAGCTCGTGCCCCGAAGCCGCTCTTCAGGCCTTTTACCAGCAGTTTTTCATGTCCATTGCGACAGATATGAATAAGGGTAATTTAACTTCAACGTTTCGTGAATCACATGTCACACTGATTAACTGTTGAAAACCCGGGGAGTACGTGTTAGTTAGTCTATCTAGCTAAACGTTTATCTATCTATTTATCTATCTACTTATCTGTATTGCAACCCAATTAACTTGAGCTAGTCTTTCGTAATCTATAATAATAAGTAGTAATTGAATTAATTAGGACTAGAAAGTTGATTAAGCAAAACTAAGCACAGCTTTTCAATATAACTTAAGTGTTACGTTAAATACATTATGAAATTGTTAAGTATATCTCAAAAATCCTATAAAATACTTTATTTTTATTTCAATTAAGTTAATCTATAATTATCTGATTCCATTTAATTTATTTATTTTTTAAGTTTAATTTTTAGATGTGATTTTCATGTTCTCCTCTTTACTGTTTCGCAGGACTACACGTCGAGGGAACCAAAATCGTCCTGCAGCTACTCTCCTCTCAGAAACCCGACATCGTTTTGCCTCACCTCAGCCGCTACGGCGAACATCTGCGCTCCATTCAGAGCCGCGTCCCTGCCTGTCAAGCCTCCCTCTGGGTCCTGGCCCAAGCCGCGCTGAAGAATCCCAAGATTGGACTCCAGGTCTTTATGGAAGTCATGCTTCCGCTGCTGAGCCTCAAGAATTTTGGATCTTTCGTCACCTCGGTAGCGACGTCCATCTCGCAGAAGATCACCCCAGCGGCCATTGGCAAAGAGTCGCTGTCTCTGTCCAGCTTTTTGAAATTCTTCGACCTCTTTTACGGCGTCGGTGACAAGCTGCCGACCGCTGTACGCAACGATATCGAGCCTTTCTTTAAGGCCATTTCGGCTGCCGCTGTTCAAAACTTGGGACCGCAGCTGTTTACGCCCTATTTCAACCGACTGAGAACCGAGACGGGCCTGCAGAGGGAGATTAGCCGACACTTACTGGAGCTGTTGCAGGAGTCGCCCGAATCGGCCAAAGTCTGGGTGGGTCAATACAAAAGCAACTTGCCAACGTCGGCCGTTCTGCTCAAGTTCGTCGCCGAACAAAACCCGTCGATGGTCCGCGACTCGCCCGATTTCAGGTCCGCCCTCTTGGAAATGAAACAAATGAATGACGATATTTCTCCAGGTTCCAAGAACGCCGCCGTGTTGAGCGACAGCATCCTGGCTATCGAGGTTCTCCTCCAGAACACGGAAAAGAAGAGATCGTCGAAGAACTGCTACAAGTTCTGGAACTATGTCCTGTTTCTAGCCTTGGCCTCGGTCGTCTATTACGACGTCGCTTACCATGGAGACGGACGTTTCGACCAGAGTCGCCTGGGACTTGCTGCTGAAAAGTACGGCGTCACCGAGCGTTATAACAGGGCGTATAGCAAAGCTGAACCGTACGTTGAAACGGCGCGACTCAAGCTGGGACCGTACGTGGAAACGGCGCGAGTCAAGCTGGGACCCTATTACGAGCAGGCTAAGATGTACGCTGGAGAGGCTTACATCTATGCCTATAACAAGGGCGAAGAACTGCGTCCCGGCCTGTGGAAAGACTTGGGCGAGAAGTGGGAAATCTACTCCGAAGTCGTCAGGGAGAATGTCGTCGTTGCCGCCGAGTTGACCAAGAAGTACGCGACCGAGTACTCGAGACTGGCCTGCGAGAAAACGACTCCGTACATCGACCAGACCAAGCAGTTCGTCAAGCAGTACGTCAACGAAGAGAATGTCCAAGCGGCCTGGAAGTCGGTCAACCAGGCTTACCACCGCGCTATGCATGCCCTGGGTCTCTGCAGTCATTAAAAATCGATCACACAACACTGAACGAAATGTATCGATTACATGTTACGACAAAACTTGGGTTTTTTATTTTTCTGTGGTTTTCTCTTTAATTACTTGATCTACGATGATGTCTCTGATGATCGCATTCCCTCAATTTGTTTTTTCTCATTGACTTGAATATAAAAAAAATTGGAAAAATCAATAATATTATCCCCAGTAAAATTCAAATGGCGACTTGAACAATAACGTTTATATCTTTGGATAATAACATAAGTTTTAAGTTTGAACATGAAGCAGTTAAGAAAAGCCGTCTAGAGGAATGAATGATGAGTACGTGTAGAGTTCGGGGCCACCGTAGCCGTATTTCAGGACGCCGCGGCCGCTGCTTTCGTAGTAAGGCCATCGGTAATTGGGTCTGCAATGAGTTAACAGTATCCATTCATGATTTGCAATGATCTACATTACCAGCGTAAATAAGTAATTAGTAAATAGGATTAGGAAATTATAATAAATTCTATCTTTAAATACGAAATTAAAATCTGGTTTATCGATGAAAACATACTATTATTATATGATGATTAACTATATCAAGTTAACTTAATTTGGTTCACCTCTCGTAGTACGGAATGGGTAGCCTCTTCCAGTACGATCTGGGGCTGCGCGGTGCAGCTTGACTCGACGCCGGCCAGCCAATCAGCAGGACAGTTAGAATCACCTGCCCGTCATTTGATTCAGTATCAGAATAATCACATCACTCTTAACACAAGTATTCATCTCGAGATCTTACCAACATTGCGATGTTGAGCTTCATCTCCAATTCAGTTCGCGTAATCCACCACTCAACTTGAAAACACTTGGTATTAACACATGTAAGGACCCCCAACAAGAATGAAGCCTGTTGGTGTCACGCTGCGACTTTTCTACCAGCAGAAAGAAACTATTCGCCTACTTTTACAGCGATGAGTGGACGAGTTCTGCCTGTGCTGGAGAAAGTTGCTTGGTTACATACATACCTGTCTGAAAGCGTCGACATACTTAGGAGTGGTCTTTTATACTCATCATGACGGAAACCCGTTAGGGCGGATGGTTTCTATCCAATTGAAGAACGGGATGTAACAGAAGGGCTCATCAGTTCTAACCTTAAAGAATCTCATGTGAACAGACTTGTATGTGACCTTGTTTGTATGTGAGGGACTCGTACAGTCTACAGCCAAGATAAAGGGTTTCGAATGGTAGGGAACTGTAGTTTTTCTTAACTTTGGAATTTTATTTTGTAGAAATTAACAACCCGATTTGAATGAAACTTTACTAGTGTATAGAGTATTATGTGTTCTATAGCCAGTATTTTTTTGGTTCTTGTATCTTAAAAAACTCGGGTGCCATAAGCGATCAACTTTTCCCGGCTCGAATCATTTTTTTATTGATAAGATACGTGTTAGGTGAACGTTTATTTGAAGTTGTTAATACTCGTTGATATAATACGATATTATGAATTATTTGTGAATTACAGAAGTTAATTAGATCATATTTGGGACGTATTGGCAGGACTCCATCCCATCCCGTTTGAGACCGTCTTATCCCATCCACGATCTCATCCTATACCATTCCAGCACCGTAATCTGACCCATTATGGTCCCATCAATGTTCACTTTTGTATTGAAATCATCCCGTCCCATTCTATTTCACCATTTCGTCCTATCCCATCCAATCCCATTTCATCCCAACCAGAACCCCCCTCATTATGCTACCATACATGTTCACTTCCTATTCTAACCATCCCGTCCTATCCGATTCTACCATTCCGTCCCATCCTATGCCATCCTAACCCATCCTAACCCATCCTATCCCATCCTATCTCATCCTAACCCAACCTATCCCAATCTATCCCATCCTGTCTTATCCTATCCCATTCTATCCCATCCTGCCTCATCCTATCCCATCCTATCTCATCCTATCCATCCTATCTCATCCTATCCATTCTATCCCATCCTATCTCATCCTATCCCATTCTATCCCATCCTGTCCCAACCATGTAAGTGACAGTAATTTAAGATTACTTACTTAATTAAAAGTTCTAAACTTTAAAGAGCATTTGAACTTGGCCGATAGGTTTGTTTTTGCAGTGGTTAGGTACGGCGGAACCCTGTGGTACGTGCCCCAGTTTCCGTGTGTCCAACTTAACTGGTTTTATGACAGTGAACTGAATGAACTAGGTCGTAAAAGAGTATCAATGGCTTGTAAAACAAAGGACATCATTAAATTACTCTTTCAAGCGATAAGCACTAATTAATTTATTTCGGGTAATTCTTATGGTGTCTATAAATCTAGCTAATTAATATTTTAATTGAGTAATATATTTACTAAATTAGAAGAAATTCGGAACTTGGTTTGGCGAGTACATCTTGTTCCATTTATTTATTCATTGTTTCAAACAAATCGAAAATGCGATAACATAGCCGTAGCGAACAGACTTGAATGATTAACACGGTACCCTGATATGAATCTTTAGATCGATAATTTGTGTTTTACATGTGTCCGGACCTCGCTGGCTTAGAGTTTGGGAGAAGTAGAGCTGAAAGTTCTCTGATTTCTGAAGAGCGTCAGTTGCAGGGTCTGCTTCCAGCGTTCTTGAGTTTCTCTTATTTTGGTTAACCACGTGTGCTGTTGTTTCATAGAATAGGCAAAAACAAACAAACAAAGGAATTGATTGAAAGGCTCAATTAAAAATTGAGTCTTTTGGTGGCGCTTTCTCGGTTTGCAGTGTGCATAAATCGAGAAAGATATAAAAAAAGATAGCTACACCGATGGATAGATAGATATGTAGATGGATGGATAAACATATAGATAGATATGGACAACATATGGATAGATAAACATATAGAGAGTTAGATAGACAGATATATATATATATATAGATAGATAGATATATGGGTCAGAAGGTAGATAGGTCAATAGATAGATGGATTGGTAGACAGATAGATTAGACATGTAGAGAGATAGACAGATATAGATAGGTTGGTAGATAAGTAGGTAGATAGATATATAAATGGGTAAGTAGATATATATAGATAAATGGATGTATAGATAGATGGATAGTTAGACAGATAGATAGACAGATAGATAGATAGGAAAGAGGTAGGTAAAAAGTAGGTCCGAGTTAGGTAGGTAGGTCAATAGATAGGTATTTGGGTGAGATGGTAGGTAGATTAATAGATAGATGGATTGGTAGACAAAATATAGATTAGATAGATAGATAGATAGACAGATAGATAGATAGATATATATAGAGAGGTAGGTAGATAAATAAATAGATAGGTAGGTAGATTAATAGATAAACAGATAGATAGATAGATAGATGGGTAAATGGATAGATGGATAGATAGGTAGATGGAGATAGGTAGATGGATAGATGGATAGATAGATAGATAGTTAGAAAGGTACGATAGATATGTGTAGATAACGATACGATAAATGGGTAGGTAGATTGACAGATAGTTAGACAGATAGATAGATAGATAGATAGATAGATAGATAGATAGATAGATAGATAGATAGATAGATAGATAGATAGATAGATAGATAGATAGGCACGATAGATACGTGTAGATAACGATACGATGAATGGGTAGGTAGATTGACAGATAGATAGAAAGATAGATCTATCTTTAGATATCTTATCTTATCTATCTATAGATGGGTAAATATATAGATGGATAGACGGATAGATAGATAGATATATAGAAAGATAGATAGGCACGATAGATAAACAAATGGGTAGATAGATAGATAGATAGATAGATAGATAGATAGATAGATAGAATCCTTCGTTATATAGGTAGATGTCGATAAATCAATAGGCTAGGTAGGCAGACAAAACAGAAAACCAATGCAAAATCCAGCATGTCCCAGGACTTGCTGAACGACCTACTGTTCACTGTGTCTGCCTGCTGGATTTGGGCGAATATCAGCAGTTCCAGCAGTTCCTGCCTCCAATAAGCAAGCAGACTGGAACCAGAACTACTGGTTGAACTGCTGATAGACTTGCTGGTTTTATACTGGAAACACACAGGTAAGATGCATGGAAAAGAGGCTAGCGCATACATACTTTGGACTGTTCAGAAGGAGCCTGGAACGTGTGAACGGCAATGATCTGCTGGAATCGATTGATACTGATGACGACGAACGCATTGTCCAGTTTCGATGCCGCGGCTTCTGACGGTGTCACCTCGTGCAAGAAAAATCGATCGGGTGACAGCGGTTGCTTGTAAACCACATAGCGCCACGCTCCGAATTCCGGTGTCAAACAACTTCTGCTGCAAGTAGCTGTCCAACTCTCACCCAGCGATGATTTCTAATCGAATAATTTACATATTGCATTCGAAATATGCGTGTAATTGTAGTTTACTTTCTTGCCGAGTCCCTTCTTTTTGCGCGTGACGAGCAGCATATCGTCGAAGAGGATCACGTACATATCGACGGGCCTTCCCGAATCGAGTAAATGCAGCGGTCCCTCCATGACAATCTGCCTTCTGGGCGATACGATGAGTCGTTCACAGGGCTGTTTACCCAGGGCTGTTCTAAGGAACTCCGGGATGAAAGTTTTGCCTTCCAAGTCCTGAACGGAGGGCCATACCAAACTTCGCTGAATCTCCAAGAGGCGCTCGAAGTTCTTCAACCATTTCATTTTGTCGTCCAATTCACCTGAGTCAAACCAAAGTAGAGCCAGTTAAGCGAGGCGCCATGCTGGTGTGTAACTTCTAATTATCCAGGACAAATAGAACTTCTATGCAGCTGCGTCATCGGGGGTCTCAGAGTACGACCTTTATACCAGCAGCAGGTTATCAGCAGCTTAGTTAGTTTAATTCACTTAAGTTTAACTTAGTTTAAGTAATAGTTCTAAATTTAAGAATACATCAGCTTAAGGAACTAGTTGATTACATTAATTAGGGTCTGCAAGTGATGACCTTTACCAACAGATGTAACTTGTACAGCGTCAGTTGATTAAAGTTAATGACTGAATATCGTAAGTTTAGTCGACTGGTTTAACTACACGCGTAACTTTTAACTGTTGTGAAACTGCCGACTAATTAACTAAGTTGAAAAATCCAGTTCGGCCGACTTGACTTCTTAATTATTTCTTCTTTAAACTTGTGATGTAATTACATCGACGATAGATATACAGTTGATTTTAACTAACATGAAATACTAGCATAATTAACGAATTAAATTAATGATTCATTAATGAATCATTATAATAAATGTTAGATTATTTATTTCATAAACTTTAATTCAAGACTTAAAATTGAATTAAGCAACTCACGAAGACTAGTTTCTTGAGTGTCGAGTATCTTGAGAACGATCTCCTTTTCCTGAGGGTCTTCAGTCCGGGCGTCGATTTCCCGCAGCATGATCGGGATCCTCATGATGTGTTGAACCGGCGCGACAAGCAGGTCGGTCAGTTGCAGCTTTTTACATCGAGGATCTCGGTTACACCACTAGCATTTAAAATAATCCATCACATATGTAATCATCACAATGTAAACATCAGCAGGTCAAAGGATCCTGCTGAACGACCTACTGCTAAACCACTGGATTTGGACGAAGATCAGCAGTTTCAGCTGTTTCTTCCTCCTCCACAGTGCAAAAACCAGCTGAAAGACCTACTGCTGAACCGTCTTACCTGCTGGATTTGGGCTACTAATCAGTAGTTCCAGCAGTTCCTGCTCCATAATAAGCAAGCAGACTGCAACCAGTGTTGGTTGAACTGCTGGTTTTTGCACTGAGATTGCTAATCGTTAACTACAAATTTAAGTTATAAGACGTAATAAGATATAATTATATTTAAACAATTATAACTTAGATAATAAGATACAATATAACCTTTTCGAAGTCGCAGAATTCAACTTGACGTCGTAAAGTCTCCAAGTAATTCAAGGCGTTGATGTAATTGAGGGCGTACCGGTGATACGATTGTGACAAACTGTCCGCTTTAGTCGTCTACACCAATGGATTCTTTCAGCAACGACACGTTAAAGCTACTGAATATAAACTTACCTTGTGAAAGAGCTTAGCCAGTACTTGAGTAGTATTGAGATCGCCATTGAATTCAGTGGTATTCAGCAGCAGCGTAATGAATTCTTGACAGAAGTTGTACGTCACCTGCGTTATTGATAAACAGATAGATAGATAGATAGATAGATAGATAGATGCAGGTTGTGCGTGGTATAGTCTAGAGCGATAAGAAAAAAGGGTTCTGTTTTGGTAGAAAACGGTGGATCTTTTAAAGTTTGGAATTTTATTCCAGCAAAACTAATAGAGCGATTTGCATGAAACTTGACTAGCGTATTAAGTACTATTAGATCTATACTCAGTATTTTTTTGGTTGCTATATCTGTGAAAACGTGGGTGCTATAAGCGATCAACTTTTCCCCCTGCAAGAACCCTTTTTTTTACTGCTCGAGACTGTAGGTGAAGCCAAGATATATCAGTGTTTACGCAGCAGAGCTCATCCAAATTGCCGAAGAGTATATCCGGCTCGGCAAACATGACGTAGCCCTCGACCTGGACTTTCTTCAAAGGGTCCATATAGACCTGAATGCCAACATATCAAATTATACATTCATTTATGACATGGTTTTATAGCTTAGGCTAGATCGATAGATCGATAAATAGATAGATAGGTAGATAGAAAGATAGATAGATAGATAGATAGATAGATAGATAGATAGATAGATAGATAGATAGATAGATAGATGGGATAAATAGGTAGATAGATAGATAGATAGATCAACAGATAGATAGATAGATAGATAGATAGATCAACAGATAGATAGATAGATAGATCAACAGATAGATAGATAGATAGATAGATCAACAGAAAGATAGATAGATAGATAGACAGACAGACAGACAGACAGATATAATAGGTAGACAGACAGACAGGCAGATAGAACAGATAGGTAGATAGACAGATATACATAGATAGATAGATAGGCAGAAAAACAGACAGACAGACAAATAGATAGATAGAAGAGATTCATTTATACTTGATAAACTTGTATAAGAATGAAGCTATTTAGGAGTTCTAACTGAATAGCCAATCAATGTTTATCTACTTTTAAGTTGTACATCCATTAAGTTAACTCACATTTTTAAGAACCATTAGATGATCGTAAAGAAATCCGCATTCACTCTGAAACAGATCCCACAGCGCTTCTTTACGACGCATTTCCAGTTTGGCGGTGATGTCGAGGATCTGCTGATTGCCGGAGTAATCCGGTGTCGACGGCAGGGCCTTACTTATGACGGACTCGACAGTTTCCGTCTGAGGTTTCCAGTCAAGACTGCGCTCGCTGAAGGTGCGGACTAATCCGGCTCGGGGCTTTTTATCCGCCTTGATTCTCGCCGAGTAATCCTGCTGCGTCGATTGGCGAACCAAACGCGATGGCTTGGGTTTACTGGCTGCTGGCGTTTGACTACAAGTGTCCGTATTGCCTGCAGACGGGTAGTTGGTGACCAGCAATCGGGTAAACTGCAACCAGGAGAGTCCCTTGTATTTGGATAGCTGGTCGTCGATGAAATTGCACGGCTGCAGGCAGGACAAGACTTCCTCCAGGCCGTTCAAACTTTCCGATTTGCTTCTACCCGACCGGTCAAACTGTTTTCACAATGTCAAAACCTCGTGCTTATCATCATGTGATTAGCAATTCAGTTTAACTAATGTATTTATATGCTTATAGTGATGAAAACAAAGGTTTCTGAACATACCAATTTGAGCAGTGACCAGCTGTTTTTGTGCTTTCTCGATCCGGTTGCCTCTAAAGGAAGACATTGATCTTAAACTATTAAAGTTAAAATTTACAGTCATAAAAGTGTATGACTTATTCCTAAAGAATCGCCATTTGTTGAAGAATTGTTTACGAATAAGAAAGTTCAGTTTTCCAACTCACCGGGAGTGTCAGAAGCCAAACTTTGGGTCGATCCATCCCAATCTTGTGTGTGTGGATTATTTGCCCGGGTTTTGACATCGGTGTGCGGCAAGTTCCAAGTTGAATCGGGAGGAATAGATTTGAACAAAACAGAAAGCCAGGAATAAGGTAATTCAATTGCTCAGTGAGAACGTGACATACCTTGGAGATTACTGCGACGTGTCAGCACTTTACTGTAGACCAGCAAGTCTCCGGGGCAAATCTGCATCGGTGGTATTACCACGATGGAACTGCGACGAGCCCGAGGACCGTTGCTTTCACTGTGACAGTCGCAAATATCGATTATATCCGATTGATGCATGGCCGAACTTATGCATATATCGTTTAGGAGCTGGTCGATTTCTTTCTACCTGTCTATCTGTCTGTCTGCCTTTCTATCTGTCTATCTATCTATCTGTCTATCTATCTGTCTATCTGTATGTCTATCTATCTATCTATCAATGTATCTATCTGTATGTCTATCTATCTATCTATCTATCTATGTATGTATCTGTATGTCTATCTATATATCTATCTCTATCTATCTATCTGTATGGCTATCTATCTATCTATCTATGTATCTATCTGTATGTCTATCTATCTATCTATCTATCTATCTGTCTATCTCTATCTATCTATACATCTATGGATCTCTACCCCATCTATCTATCTATCTAACCGTCTGTCTATCTATCTATCTGTCTATCTGTATGCCTATCTATCTATCGATCTATCTATCTGTCTGTCTGTCTGTCTGTCTGTCTGTCTGTCTGTCTGTCTGTCTGTCTGTCTGTCTGTCTGTCTGTCTGTCTGTCTGTCTGTCTGTCTGTCTGTATGTCTATCTATCTATCTGTCTATATGTCTGTTTCTCTATTTATCTGTCTATCTATCTATCTGTCTGTCTGTCTGTCTGTCTGTCTGTCTGTCTGTCTGTCTGTCTGTCTGTCTGTCTATCTATCTATCTACCTATCTATCTATCTATCTATCTATCAATCTATCTATCGATCTATCGATCTATCTATCTATCTATCTATCTATCTATCTATCTATCTATCTATCTATCTATCTATCGATCTATCTGCCTATCTATCTATCTATCTATCTATCTATGTATCTATCCATCCACTTATTTATCTATCCGTCTGTCTATCTATCTATCTACTTATCTGTCCATCTATCTATGTATTCTATTATCTAAATTAAATTTTTGAAATATTCATGGGGCGTTGCGTTTCATTACAACTTTACCACTACATTTCCGACATTACAGCGGAAACCTCGGATTGATTACTATTATTAACTGTGTGGGGCTGGAGAACATGAAGAACACGATCGTACATGCAATTTTAAGGAGTTTGCGTCTCGACTATATCGATTGATGTCGAGAGGGGATCACTATTCCTTATTGTGCAGCAAGCTCTACGCAGAAATGTCCATTGTCAGCTAAATACAAAAGTATAAAGAACATCTCAGACCCGATCAAACTATACAAAAGTATTGAAATTGATGCTGGTACAAAACTACAGGTAGGACCTTATGGAATTTATAACTTTAGAATTTTATTTGGGGAAAACTTACAATCCGATTTGAACGAAATTTTACTAGTGTATAAAGTACCATCAGTTCTACATTCAGTATTTTTTTAGCTGCTATATCTTTGAAAACTATGGTGCCATAAGCGATCAACTTTTCCCCAGCAAGAGCCCCTTTTTATTGCTATAGACACGGTACTTGACTGAGTTTGAAGGTGATTTTCGAGGCGAGTGAGGGTAGTAGAGTGAAGGCAATGGAAGGTGAATTGAACCAAAGAAGTTTGAAGTACTATACCAGGGTACAGGGAAAGGACAACGCTGCATATACGGACGAGCAGCTGCTGCCTAGCAAAAACCGGATAAGTGCTTCGGGGGAACAATTATTTGTTTATTTATTTTTGTCTTCTAAGCGATGCTAAAAGACCAGAGCGTTCAAGCAAAAGGCTTTAAACCAGCTCGGATGCGCATATTTTAAGAGCTTGGTTTAATCTGAACATGCGATGTTTTTTTAAGAAAAAAAGCTACAGACTCTTTGTTTTGCATTTATGAGCAGATGAACAGACAGGCAGATAGGCAGATTGATAGATTTATAAACAGGGGTTAATTACATAGACAGGTTGATAGATATATAAACAGGTGGATAGCTAGATAGACAGATAGATAGATAGATAGATAGATAGATAGATAGATAGATAGATAGATAGATAGATAGATAGATAGATATAGATAGATAGACAGACAGATAGATAGATAGATAGATAGGTAGATAGATAGATAGACAGACAGACAGACAGACAGACAGACAGACAGACAGACAGACAGACAGACAGATAGATAGATAGATAGATAGATAGATAGATCGATAGATCGATAGATAGATTGATAGATAGATAGATAGATAGATAGGTAGATAGATAGACAGACAGACAGACAGACAGACAGACAGACAGACAGACAGACAGACAGATAGATAGATAGACAGATAAATAGATAGATAGATAGATAGATAGATAGATAGATAGGAAGGTATAATGGACAGATGGACATGCAGGCAGGTAGATAGACAGGTAGAAATAATAGACAGATAGACACGCAGACAGATAGATAGATAGATAAAATATATAGGTGTTGATGTCATGAGAATGTCGTATAGTATTATCACAACCAATTGTTAAAATTTCCCCATTAGCACTGTAAAATTCCCTCCTGAGGTGTGTCGAGTTTAGCTAGTTTGATGTATGTACATGTACCTTTGTCTAATTTCACCCAAATAATCAATTATGATTATCACTAGTTTTTGTAAACTAGTAGTCAGGCCATAGTAATACGACCAAGACAAGAATCTAGCTATTAACTGTATCTGAATGTTATTGGTAAAACAATATCGTACAACCTGACTTAACTAATTTGGACTAATTGGAATCCGATCAACACTCGTCCAGTGTTTTCTCGGTTCGTTTACCAGGCTCAGAATAGAATCAAGGATTAGCATTTCCGTTCGACTTGTTATTCAAATTTGCTTTAGTAGCTCCTCAAACTCGCGATTAGGTCAGTTCAGTAGTGATGTCAGTCGAGTCGAGTCGAGTCGTGTCGGCGGCCTTGGTCTTCAAGTCGAGACTTAAAACCAATAAGCCCTGTTGTACGTTACCTCGCCAAGTTGTCCTTGTCCTTGTCGTAGTTGGCCTCTGCCTCGCTAGCGTCTAGATTGTACGAAGATATTCTGGGCGGAACGAGAGCTCTACGTCGGGTGAGCATCGAGGCAGGTGGCTCGGCTTGGTCGTCTTCATGCTCGCCGCAGTCGGAGGATCTACTTGAATAGTTGGGCGATGCACCCGGAAATAAGCTGTCGGCATCCTGCGTGCAGATAATCTCATGTTTAATATATAGACATGCTCTTCCTTTGTCTGTGATAATTAGTTATGTAACCATGCTAGTACTAATACGACTTAATTAGAGTTAGCTTAGAGTTTATGGTGATAACGATGGGGGCAGTTTTTATTTTAAAAAAAGGCAACAACAAGGCGAAAAAAAGGGTCATGAACGGTGGGGAGTTTTAGTAATTTGTGACTTTTCAGATTTTATTTTGGCAAAACTTACAATCCGATTTGAATGAAACTTTAGTGTTTTATAAGGTACTGTCAGTACTACATTCAGTATTTTTGGGTTGCTATATCTTTGAAAACCTGGGAGCAATAAGCAATCGACTTTTACCCCAGCAAGAACCTTTTTTATTGCTCCACACTGTACCACTATACGACATCGTTACGGGTGTTTACTACTCAAGTAAACCAATCGGTGTACACACAGTACGATCTATAAGCGTATATTTTTAATATAGAACTGTTATAGTAACTAATTAACTATTGATTACTATGAAATTAAAGAAAATTAATAGCTAATTAGTAAAATAATGGCTATAAAATATCTATAGCTATCCTAAACTCAGCTTGTTTTAAAATAACCTCAGTTGAAACCAAGTTATCTTACCTCATCATGGGCATTGGGAGAGGGTAGATTGATGTAAGGTGGGTTGACCGAATCCCGACTGCCGTCTCTGGCCCGCACCAGTCCTGCAGAAGGTAATAACAATCGTTACATCTGCCCTTGACTTGAAGTTATCAGTCTTCTCGCAATGAAAAAAGGTTTTTGTTGGGAAAAGTTGATCGCTTATGGCACCCAAGTTTTCAAAGATATCGCAGCCAGAAAAATAGTGAGTGTAGAAATAGTAGTACTTTATGTTCTACCAAAGTTTCATTTAAATCGGATTGTAAGTTTTTCCACAAAAAAATTCCAAAGTTCCATCCAGAACCCCGTTTTTATGCTCTAGATTGCACGGTTAACCCAAGTTACTATGCCCGATATAATCATCTCAACTTTCTCGTCATTAGTATCGCCCCACTGAGTTTCAGGCTTGAGTATGTAATCAGTGTTTAAAGAGAGAGTTCAGCAGGTTCGTCAGCATATCATCTTGCTCGGTGCAAAAAGTTGCCCGAAACGTAATCCAGTAATTGTAACTAAGCGACTCTTGATTAACCCAAGTCAGGAAGAGCGAGTGGTTCAATTAAACTTGCCTTTGATTCATTTGCTTCTCATTCTACTACATTGTCAAAGGACTACGAGAAACTGTGTGGTATGAAGGAGTATCACAAGTGATGCAATGTACCTCCCGAGACGATTTTCAGACGATTCGAGTCGTGAATCGATAAGCTGGATTGATTGCTGCAGAAATGGCACGGAGGATCCGCGTCCGGATAATGCAGGTCCGAGAGATGTTCAATCCTCGTCGTTTCCGGCCCGCTTTTGAGCTGATCCTCCAGTACTAACAATCAGGTCGGTTAATAAGGGATTCTTTCCTAAGGTCTACTATATTACAGTAGCATGTTAATGATCGAAGCACAAAAAGTTGCCCAAGTCGCTTAAGTGGCTATACCCGAAATAATTAAATGAATCGTGTAGCTCGGTCAGTAATGAAGAATGCAATGAAGACGGCCGAACGCTTGATTTCTGTCCGAGTGATTCTAAAACAACATTTCTGTTTTGTACGGTAGAATTTAACATCGATTACATATCCGCGTTTGCTTTTTTGCTAATTTTCTGATGAACTTTTCTGTAGAGAAGACTTTTCACGAGAAGCGGGTTATTTGCTTCATTCTTCATGCAAAGTCGCTGAATGGGTTAGAAAAAGCTCTTCATTCAGCTTTAGTGCAACTTGATGAAAACACACACGCTTCCAGGAATCATTTGAGATAGAAACATTGCATTTGCTTTGCACCGGTGGCTTTTCATTCACTGCTTAACGTCACTCCGAATTGCCGGTTTAAAGAAAAAAATCCCGTGAATGCATCGGGAAACGACTGAAGGACTTTTATGTAAGAAACGGGTCTATTCACGTGAATATTCCGTGATAACAACTATATACTCAACTATCATTCACTGTATACAGTTCGTACCATATGTGTCCACTGATAACAACACGACTACCTTATTTGCTTTGCTTTACACGCATCCACCCTCATCATATCTGCGTACGAGGTGACAGTTGGTCACGTAAGCTTACCATTTGCCGATGCCGATGGATCAATGAGGTTTGATTGCGTATGGGTATGATTATTGTCACGTACATATAACATGTTTCAAATGGCGGGGAAATGTAGTAGTTTCTTTGACATTCAAGATTTTATTTTGGCAAAACTAACAAAGCAAATTCAACATAACTTCAACACCGTGTTAAGTACTATCGAGTCTACGGGTGGTAGTTTTTGCGTTGCTATAACTTCATAATTGTGGGAGTTACAAGCAAATAACTTTCTCCCAAACAAGGATTTCATTTTTTTTTTTAAATTGGCCCTAGACTGTACAGCGGATCTTATGGCGGGGGGACGTGTTCATTGTCTGTTGCTGAACGAAGAAAACTAACGAGGGCTGAACTTTGACCTTTTGTTAGCCGAAGAGAGAGAGAATGGAAAAAGGTATCTTGTAACCGGGGTTCTGAATGCCATCTCCAAGGGTTTTGACGTCATTACTGAGGAAGCAAGGAAGGGAAGAGACGAGAAAATCTAATATATTCAGGCTATATATCCCTGGTGTTGGGACGTGCGCATCAAAGAAGGAAGAAAGAATGAAGGGCGGGCAATAGCCGTGTCGATATACGTGAGAGGAAAATGCTACACGTCCTCTTCTCCGTTTCAATGTCACTAGACATTTGCAAGGAAATTGGATTCTAAAGTAGTAAATATTGCACGTGGTGTAAATATACGGCAATCTGACATTGTCTTCCCGGGTCTAGTAACAACTTGTGTGGACGAGAGACTTGTATTTAGTACAGGTCTTTATAAGATATTATCTATATCTATTGTAATATGTATTTATTACTAACTGTACAGTCTAGTTCAGTAAAAAGGGTTCTTGCTGGGGAAAAGTTGATCGCTTATAACTCACAAAGTTATCAAGTTAAAGTAGTCCAAAAAATACCACAGGTAGATCTAGTAGTACTTAACATAGTGCTAAAGTTTCATTGTAATCAGATCAATAGTTTTTTCAGAATAAAATCCTAAAAGTTGCATATGACTATCACTCCCCACCATTCATGACCCTTTTTGTGCTCTAGACTGTACATGGGAGCACGTGTTTATGATAACTGAATTGCAACTTTGGTAGGAATTATCACATTCGATTAAGTGAAGTCGAATCATGAACATTTGAATGCTAACAGATGTGTTTTGATAGATTCAAGTTCAACTTCCTTTCCCTGGTTCAGTAATATCAGCATACACAGTAAATTATAGGTGTTCCTGTAATTGTCTGGATATCACTGAGATTCCAGGGTAGAATGTAGAAGCCATACTACCATAGCAGTCAAAACGGACAGCTTTGCAATTAGAATTGAAGGGAATCCTAATTAACCAACCCTCTTAGCTGGAGATTTCACATGTTGCGAGCAAGTTATGCAACGCATATCGTGATCCAGATCCATGCCGTGTGAGCCAAGAAATAACATCTTGAGCTTATGACGTTCTCCAGCTGGTTTCTAACCTTAAGCTGTTAAACGACGTCGCAGTAATTCTCGTCTGTTTTGGCAGTGTCCCTATTTATTGTCCTATGTTTCATTCCTAAGGAAATCGAGGCTAAAGAGGTCGAATTTCGAGTCACAATGTGATTTAGGTTCTGTCGCAGCCCGAGGACTTGAGTCTGTCCTTACAGTCACAAAGAGATTGCAGGGAACATTGAAATGATAGTAACACAGAGGTGGAAGAACCAAAGATGAAACTCGGTTTTGCTTTGGAACCCATTGTATACTGTAATTCGTATATATTATATACTTGTTCAACAAGTAAGCGTATTAGTATTAGTATATTACTATATCATAGCATCAAACTAGGTAACGTTGTAGCTATTACAAATAGTCAGAGGGGCTGTGGTACCAACTTCTTCACGTAGTCTTCGTATAGGACGCGACTACGACGAGTATAGTACAGTATAGTATTAGTAGTACAGGATAGTACAGTATAGTATATTCTATGCTTGTTCAATCAAATAGGCGTATATTGGTTAATAACTATACCATAACATGAAACTAGGAACGTTGTAGCTACTATGTAACACATATGCAGAGGGGCTATGGTACAAGTATCTTCGTGTAGGATGCGACTGCAAGTATAGTACAATACATTATGATTATTTAACAAAATTTCTTTAATTAACTTCATTTCGTCACCTTTCTCGAGATAGGAAAGTCTCGAGGCCATCGAATCAGCAAATTTGAACGAAGTCACGTCGGGTGACACAGAGAAGCAATCAGCATCTTCTTCGTCCCTGGGGTGCTCCCAATAGGAAAGTAAATTCTCGGGGATAGAGAAATCCGAGCTGCCCATCTGTTGCTGTTTGAACATCATACTCCACGAGGTCGACGACGAGGATTCGCTCATTCTGTTCGATCGCCCCCGAAACCGGGAGAAACGTGGTGACGTTGGTAAAGTAGACCCGGAGGCATCGATACTGCCTTTAATATGAATGCCACCATTTGTATCACGTTACCAGACATTACCAAGGAAGAATCTAACTTGAATCTAATTGATTTTCTGCAAAGATAACCTTACTATGTATCAACGCGACTGAAAACTGAATGTTAGCGCGATTTAACCTTGGCAAAAGGATAAGCTTCTAATGAATACCTTGATGACGCAAAGGAACAGAGAGACTATTGCGTGCAGACTGGGTCTGTCGGGGAGGGGGAACTTCGAGACTACTCTGATGCTGCGGTGACCATGACCTTCTCGTGGTAACACGCGCGGTCAATCCCGCCAGGGGGTTCAAGGAAAACAGCCTTCGTGGCGACCCTGTCTCCTGTCGTTGTTGGCGCTGTGTTCGCCGATCCATTCTTGTTTTATATTTCAACTGTCAACTTGCATCGCCAAGTTGATACACAAGTGATCCACTGGGTTCCACTATGTGACCAAATCTCGCCAACGTTGATCTGCGACGACACAGATATCGCATTCAAGATTCAAGTCACGCGTATTGACTTCTGTTTAACGTGTGACTTTCCATAGAAGAAGTCCCGGAGATGAGTTTCCTTCGGCAAATGAGGAGCCCACACGGATGGAAACTTGGCACGAGTAGTTTACAAGTACCACTGGCTTTTCAAGTGCAGTCTCCTGCGGCGAACTTGCCCGCTGAGCTCGGCAGCTACGCGCGCGCAATCGCCGAGTGAATCCGAGCCAATACTTGGGCAAATTTTCCGTAACTTGGGCTGCGTATTACTTCCGATTCATTACTTAAACAGCAGCTAAACGTTTGCCACTAACCATAATAAGTTATTGACTTGTTTAAGTTAATAGAATGTTAGATATATAACAATCAGTATTTGAAAAAACAGAGCAATTACAACCGAGAGGGCATATCATTGATGTGTTTGTGAGTACACTGGTTTAATAGATCTTGGGTCTTAGTAATAATGGGTGCTGCTTCCACGCAGCAGGGCTATACTTGTGCAGATCGATACTGATTGCTGTTACTGAGCTTGCTGCCGGGTGTCATCTTTCGTCGCGGCAAACAAACAAGATTCGTGTGCTATTTGTCAGTCCAAACCACAATCCAACCGATGGTCTAGTGGTACTTGTCTATACCGAGATTTGCAGCGAAACACGTTTTCTTCCAGCATGGCAACACGGTTTTATAAGATAAGCGCAGAGCTTTAGATGTTCAAGAACTGATTTTAACGGAGCCGATGCAACTTTTCTACTAATTACGATGAAAAATTGATTTTGGAGAAGGCGTATGCAAGGTACCGCTGCTTACGGACTGACGTAGCAGGCTTGCACACGTAGATGCCGTGTTATCGAGTAGATGGCATTAGCTTCTAGCAACGACACTTGTGATACTATAATTCTCTGTATACTATAGTTTATTATACAAACAAATTCTTGCGTTAAGTTTAAAATAGTTATGTTACCGTAAAACTATGTCATACATTCAAAATCTTGGTCTAACACTGAAACCAACGAAGCACCAACCAATAAGTTTGTTAATTGCGTCTTATGGAATGACGCAAAGCAGAGTAACCGTAATGACTGGTTACCAAGAGCTAGTTTGAAAGTAGCGAATCGATACTATGTGTAACGAGGAGATATTTGTTTGCCGTGCCGTTTTGCATTGTTGTTGTTATAATACACCGCAACACGAGGATTGTGTTGCGTAATTTTGCAGAATATACGTCAGTTCCACAATACTCGTACTAGCATAAAGCCGACTGATAACTTCATATTACTACTTGACATTCACCATCAGCTCCCAAGTGGATACTACCATGAGTATAGTGCGATACTAGTAGATAACAATACTAACTACTAACAGTACTACACTTGTACTAAACAGTATTAACGCAGATAGTAGTAAATTAGATACTAATGTAGGTAGGACTAAGTAGTACTCAAGTAGGTACTAGTACTTATGGATACTAGTTGGTAATAGTACTTAAGTATCTACTAGTAAATAACAATACTAACTACTAACAGTACTACACTTGTACTAAACAGTATTAACGCAGATAGTAGTAAACTAGATACTGATGTAGGTAGGACTAAATAGTACTCAAGTAGGTACTAGTACTTATGGATACTAGTTGGTAATAGTACTTAACTATCTACTAGTAAATACTAATACTCCGGATCTGAAGCTGGAAATGAGTAAGGGCTATGGGTATCTTGTGTTGTATTTGTTTGTGTTGTAAAGTGGTTCTAATGAGAATACGATGAAGAATACACTTGTGAATTGGAATAACCTTCAAAGTACTAAACTTTTCCGAGTAGGTAGTAAACAGTCCTTTCAGTAGTGTAACTGAGGTCAACTATGATAAAAGGTCACCTACCTTTTGTAAAAGACGTTTGACAGTTCGCGGGTGGATGTCGTCTTTCAGTCGAATTCCACGTGAGTACAGTTGAAGCACGAAGTGCAGACTGTAAACCGCGACTGATAACCGAGCTCTGGCTGTCAAATGAACGGTTTCCCGGA
Source organism: Leptestheria dahalacensis (assembly GCA_022114935.1). NCBI lineage: Eukaryota > Metazoa > Arthropoda > Branchiopoda > Diplostraca > Leptestheriidae > Leptestheria > Leptestheria dahalacensis. Next base: position 23,491 of record JAIQCU010000767.1, read on the forward strand.
CTTGCAGTCGTTTCAAAGGAGGTTGGAGCAGAATTGGCTTGTTTCCTTCTGAAGTAGCCTCTTCGACATTTCGTTGAGCTTGTCGTACTCAGCGAAGATGATTGTGTTACTGGAGAAGCTGTTGCTGCAACATTCGCATTCCTCGCTGCCAGCTGCTTCGATAGGGTTGTTTGATTGACAGCTAGATTGATTGGGAAGAATGATCAATGGGATATCGTGTCAAGTTAATTTAGACGTTTGAATTTTGACTACACAGTCTGACCGGTTGTTTATTAGAGACAGTTCTAAACAATCAAGTTAATTAAATATACGATTCTATCTGTCATGACTATTTCAAATGAAACCCTGGCGTGATATCCTAGCTGGTAGACGACATTTCTGGATATAAAACGGGTTCTCGTTAAGGAACCAAATAAGCAAGATCACGTATGAGAGATACATGGGAAAATATGAACGGTTATTGATCCTATCAACCGGAGCCCTACGGGTCGCATATCATCGGATCTCAACTGACCCCTGAACCCCGCTTTTATATGTTTATATCTATCTGTCTATCTATCTGTCTATCTGTCTATCTGTCTGCCTGCCTCTGTCTATCTATCTATCTATCTATCTATCTATCTATCTATCTAAAGGCCGGTTGGGATCCGATAATATGCCTCTGTCTTGAGTAACTGCGGTAGAAATAAGTTTAATTCCATGAAGGAAAAATATTTCTATTGCAGTCTGATGAACCAACTTCAGAGATGATTAATGGCTATCATTCTGTTGGAATAAACAGCTCCATTAGAACAGTCCTCGCGTTATAAACGTCCTGTGTCAAACAGTTACGTTGGCATTCCTTGTATAATTTATCGTTGAATTCCTCTAATACAACGGGTTTCTCATTGATCTGTTTGATAGAGACACGAGCTACCATATTACTATTTACGTTCGATTTAATGTTGCTACCATCCTGTAGCTCGTTCGCTCTACTTAGACTATTTTAACGCCCAGTGATATATCATGATATCTGAATGCGATGTTACATGATATTAGATGATAATTTGATATCGTATAAGATCGAAGAATGAATAATGAATTAGACAAATGTAACATGTATGATTATGTGAAAATACCAGTAAGCAGCACACACATAATAGACTTCTTACCGTGCAACTTATGGCGTTAAATTACGTCACAGGTTATCGATGTGTGTTGCGATATCAACGGGTTCTCGTTAAGGGACGATCATGTATGAGAGATATGAAGAAATAATTTACGGCTATTGATCCTATCAACCGAAGCCCATACGGGTCCTTTTGTACACAGAGTCTCGAGTATCCGGAACACTGTTGTCTATAGCAACATAAGCAACACATAGAAACTTAATAGACTTACCGGAGTTTACATCAAGACTTCTTGATTTCAACGACAGAAACATGCTGCGTTTTCGTAGAATGTGTCCGTAGTCCGGCAGCCGTTGGTAGGCTAGAGCTACTGGGTGATTCGTCGAACCACGTGTTCCAGATTCCACGCCTAAGCAGCCACTGCTTTTCCCAGCGGCACGACCGGATGAGTAACTAAATCGACTGGTATCGTGTTTCCATAGCGATGTATTTGCTGAAAACTCGGATTTTTCTCCGGCATTGGGCTGGGCGAGACTGGTTGCGTCAGAGCACCGACTCTGAGCAAACTGCAGCCTGAGAGAATGCGCCCGAGACGTACTTGGATTGGTTTTCATCTTCCTACTATATAAACCATAGAACTTAAATTATCAATCGCATGATTTGACTAGATTCTCGTCTATTCAGCATGCTGAATTATCGCTGGTTCCTTAACGGTTCCTTAACGGTTCAGGAGGTGATTCAGCATGCTGGAATCCTGAACGTTCGCTGGATTTCAGGAGATGCCAGCATGCTGATTACTGGAACAATCGGCAAGTTCTTCCATATTCTTGTTTGAATGGCTGTGAGGTAGTTTGCGACTTTTAAGATTTTATTCTAGCAAAACTATCCACCCGGTTCAAACTAAACTTTCAGAATACATCATGTATTGCTAGTTCAACAGGTGGTATTTTTTTGGTTGGTTTATCTTTGAAAATGTGGAAGTAACCAAGCGATCAACTTCTCCGCCATGCAAGGTCCTCCATGGCGAAAAATTACAGTAAAGTCTAACCTTAAGGAATTTATTGTGGCGAAACTTACAAACTGATTTTAGCGAAACTTTAAGGGTGTATCAAACACTGTCAGACGTACATTCAGTATTTTTTGGGTAGCTATATCTCTGAAAGCATAAGAGCAGTAAGCAATCATCTCTTCCCCCAGCCAATTTGTATTGCTCTAGACTGTACCAGAAGTGTTCAGCATCTTAATCAGCAGTAGCAGCAGTGACAAGTCCTTAGTTCAGTACATCGCCGACCTCGTGAACTTTTGCATCGGGTAAATCAAGTTTAGTCTTTACCTTCGTTCGATGGAGGAGCCGGTCGAAGAGAGATTTCGTTATACAACCATGGGTACGCAGCGAAACACAACAGTAACTTAATTGTCTTCCCCTGTAGAGCAGATTGTTTCGATTCACTACTTTGACGCGTGAATGGCAATTGTTTAGTTTCAGTTTAGCTTCATGAGTCGTAAATACATGTTGGATACCGTGTTACCAACATCCCCAGGTAATGTCGGAATCACGATATGTCGTACCAGTGTTATATGATATTGATATGGCAATATGTTGTTTTCGACATTATCATGATACTTCTTGATTATTCTAAGCTATTTTTCTATCGGTCGACCTTGACAATATCAATAGATAAGTACTGAATAGTAGATATAGTAGGAGAATGTGATAGAAAGTAGTTAGTCGTTGTAATGATGATATATGTAATAATAGTTTCATATTATATATATTATAACTAATTTGCATAGTTTAACCATATTCTGTCTTAAACTTTTTTAGCTCTCCTTGACGGCCTAATTGAATTGTGCAGCCAAGCTTCTCCGATGAGCTCAGAAATGTCATTACGCAACCTTACGCTTCAACTCAGTTACGTAACCTTTGTAAAAGTAGATAACCCCACACACTTTTAAGAGATTTACTTAAATTGCAATATTAAATTTACATATAATATCATATTATTGACATTACATTAACCTGCATATTATGTTATTATAATTACAGGGAAACCAGAACCACGGGGGAAATTGTTTCAGTAAATCAAGAGACTGATTGATTCTGCTTTCGGCTTTTCCAGTAATTCTATCGACACAATCTGGTTATCTTCCCTATGGAGCAGTAATTCCCGCCAGGTTGGTCTTGATTTGTTAGGGTTACCGAGATCTGTATTCGTTTCTTATGGCAACCGGGAAATGAAACAAGTGCGAAAAGAACTACGGGGATTCTATACTGTCCACAAGCTGCTACTTCAGTTCGACCATCGCAGTTCAGTCTTGAGCAATTAAAAAAAGGGATTCTTGCTGGGGAAAAGTTGATCGCTTATGGCACCCAGGTTTTTAGAGATAAAACAGCCAAAAAAATATCGAGTGTAGAAGTGATAGTAGTTTATGCGCTAGTAAAGTTTCAATGAAATTGGATTGTTAGTATTGCCGAAATAAAATTCTAAAGTTAAAGAGATCCATCATTTTTCCTACCATTCAGAATTGTTTTTTTGTCTGGTTCTAGACTGTACTGTTGGCCTGTATGCATTATCCTCCGTTTTTTCTATCTATCTGTCTATCTATCTCTCTGTATGTCTATCCTATTTATCTATCTATCTATCTCTCTATCTGTATGTCTATCTGTCTACCTATCTATCTATCTATCTATCTATCTATCTATCTATTTACCAATCTCGATCTATAACACTATGTATTTGTCTGTCTATCCATCTAACCATCTATCAACCTATCTGTCTGTCTATCTATCTATTTATCTGTCTGTCTATCTTTCTATCTGTCTCTCTGTATATCTATCTATCTACCTATCCATCCATCTATCTACCTACCTATCTATCTATCTCGATCTATAAATCTACTTATCTGTCTGTCTATCTAACTGTCCATCTATCTCGATCTATAAATATATATTTGCCTGTCTATCCATCTAACTATTTAACCATCTAACCATATATACCTACCTGTCAGTCTATCTATATCTATCTATCTATGTCTCTGTCCATCTATCTATCTACCTATCTATCTACTTACCTACCTACCTACCTCTTACCTATCTATCTATCTATCTATCTATCTATCTCTGTTAGTAGTTAAACTGATATACCAATTTCAAACTTAGAGTGTCAGGTTAAAGAATGGGGAAACATACCTTGGTGCTTTCTTGCGAGCCACGCAGTGATCCGTACTAGCTGGAAGTATCGGACATACTGAACCCTAAGTGCAGGTTGCTGTAGGGCATATTGCAACTAATGCAGCTAACAGTATCTTTAACAAACATCGCTCGCATCGTTGAAGGTTTTGAAGCGATTATATAATTCCATCAGTCAAGTGACAATAACTTTAGCAATCCCGCACAGTGAAGGTTTTCAGGAATGAACAAACTGTACAGTGACTAGACTATTGGCAGAATAAGTCATGTTAACAATCTCACGAAAATAAATTTAAAATTTCAGAATTAAGACCTAGTCTATTGTCTTATCAGCCAATCACAGATGAGAAATCAAGGTTCCTCAGCATTTGCAAAGGATTTGTTGCCAGAGTGAAGAGGGAGCTACGAAACTGTATTATATAACAACCAGAATTGAAAAGACGTGAATAGTTATGTCATCAATATGAATATGAATGACATCTCGTAATACGTGATGAATGCACTTTGCTCACCTTTCAGTTAGTTGAATACTGAGTGCTGGAATTATTCAGTTGGTGTGCGTGACTTGAACTGCGCGACATGCGACGAGAAATCGTTGTACTATATCTATTACTTTCTATCTATCTATCTATCTATTTCAAAATCTAAGTTGCTGTTACCAAAGATAGAAAACTAACGGCTCAAAATCACAAAGACTTTAAGGTTACATGCCTTACGTCAATAGTACAAACGTCACGTAGTTCTTTACTATTATCCAGCAAAACCTGTTAAAAGATATAAGCACAACACTTGTTGAACTCTTAAATGTTATGGAACACACTTGGTACATGCTGAAAGTCTGTCAGTCGACTGACATTCATATGGGATAAAACTAGAAAAACATGCGAACCAAACAAAGCGCATATGAATCAACAACAGCCACAAACTAATGATAATTAAGCTCAGATTTTTTGACAGAGTAAATGCTTTCTTTCGTACAAGCATTATTCATATAATGCAGGAAGCAACGGCCAAATCCATCGTGAACTGGAGCGTATAAGCGATGATGGAGAGAGACGCAACAAAGAAACAGTCACCTGGGTGTCATTATTTACACATTGTACGCCCAACTTGACTACTGGGCACACTGCACGTACACCACCGAGAAACGAAATCATTTTCAATACAATCTCTTAAAGAATCAGAATCTTCCAATCATCTGTTACAATACAAGGTAACAGTCAAGAGCAGTGAACAGGGGGTTCTTACTATGGAAAAGTTGATTGCTTGTTGCTCCTACATTTTAAAAGATATACAAATCCAAAAAATACTGAGTATATACCTAGTAGTAGTTTATATACTAGTAAAGTTTCATTAAATTCGGCTCATAAATTTGCAAAATAAAATCCTAAAGAAGTTGAAAATTTTCATATTTCGTCCGCCATTCGGAACTCTTCCCCTACGACGCCCTCATGGTAACACGATGTTTGCAATAGAAGCTTTGTAAGGATAAACTAGGAACCAAGTAGTTGTAAGATACTAGGGTTGATATTCGACTTGCAGTTGAACTTGCATCAGGTGCTTCAAGATCTAGTCAGTAAAAGTGGATCCCAACTTGAGATTGTAATCTATACGTATAGGACGCTACTAGGAAATAGGATCACAAGAGGCTGAACACCGAATAACAAGACTGATGAAGAGGTTGACGAAAGAAAACGTGTTTGCATTTCATCTTAGAAACTCGTTACATTAAAGTGTTGATTCGTAGTGTATTTAATTAATCACCTTAATTATTGTTAGTCCATATGCTGATGGGTATATTAAAATTGTAATTAAAAAACTACGCCATCATGTTGTACGGAAATCTAAACCGAGATTTTATTATGGATATTAATGTGATTAGTTTAGCCACAATAAAATTCTGAAGCTTAGATTAGTGCTGCACCATTTAATGATTTGGGTAGATAACGATAAAGAATGCGGATAAAAGATCTCCCTTTTCACTACGACGTGAATGAGGACATTCATACGTCTTCAACAATACCCATTCACTAAATAAGCCAGGCGTCTCAATTCTGGCTAATCCATATGGTCAATAAACCTTTGTTTAAAGCAAAGCTAGTTTAAAGCAAAAAGGAGCCTATTGCCGGGGTAGATAGATAGATAGATAGAAAGAAAGAAAGAAAGAAAGAAAGTTAGATAGATAGATAGACAGACAGATAGATAGATAGAAAGATAGATAGACAGACAGATAGATGGGTAGTTAGATAGATAGACAGACAGACAGACAGACAGACAGACAGATAGATAGATAGATGGATAGACGGATAGATGGGATAGATGGATAGATAGACTGATTGACTGAGTAGTTGATTGTTTGACTGTTTGATTGACTGACTGATACATTTAGATAGATAGATATATAGATGTACAGATAGATAGATAGATAGATCGATAGATATATAGACAGACAGACAGACAGACAGACAGACAGATAGACAGATAGATACATAGATAGATAGATAGATAGATTGAGTAATTGATTGATTGACTGAAACATATAAATAGATAGATATATAGATGTACAGATAGATAGATAGACTGATTGACTGAGTAGTTGATTGTTTGACTGATTGATTGACTGACTGATACATTTAGATAGATAGATATATAGATGTACAGATAGATAGATAGATAGATCGATAGATAGACAGACAGACAGACAGACAGATAGACAGATAGATACATAGATAGATAGATAGATAGATAGATAGATAGATAGATAGATAGATTGAGTAATTGATTGATTGACTGAAACATACAAATAGATAGATATATAGATGTACAGATAGATGGATAGGACAGACAGATAGATAGATAGATAAATAAAGACAGAAAGAGATAGCCAGATAAATGGATATTCTACTGCAAATGTCAAAACCAACCAATGTTGAACCAGTTATTTACTGAAACTCATTTGGCACGAAGCTGATCATAGGTTGGAAGTGGTCAGTACTGAGTTACACGTTGTGAGTATCGAGTCTAGAGCAATAAAAAAGGGTTCTTGCTAGGGAAAAGTTGATTGCCTACTGCTCCTATACTTTCAAAGCTATAGCATCCCAAAAAATACCCTAGGTAGACCTAGTTATACTTAATGAACTCGTAAAGTTTCGTTTTAATCGGTTCGTAAGTTTCGCCAAAATAAATTCCTGAAATGTGCAAATTATACTTCAATCCCCCGCCATTCAGAACCCTTTTTTCGTTGCTGTAGACTGTACTATCGACATAACGTAGACTGCCTCATCGATTAACAACTTCTCTACCTCTTCTCGCGTTTCAAAGGTCGAAGGTCGAAGATTTATTCAATGGCGAACCAAATTTAGATACACAAGTTCATCGAAACGCAGAAGGAAAGGCACCTTTACACAGAACTCTTGGATTCCTCGTTTACTGCAGTGGAAACACACTGCTGGCCGTCTTCGATCATCGGCAGTCCCGTCCACTGTTCTGGTAGCTCTTGATTGTTCCTGTCCATTTCGCTGAGGGTGCGCGTGATTTGACTGGACCGTACACAGAACGGTGTGCAGCCGGCCGGGATACTGTTGACATGCTCGCTCTGTGGCCATCGCTAGCAAGGAAGAAGCTGTTTTAAGTTGCTATGGCTTAAGCTAGAGGGCGTTAACGTGTAACCTTAGTTTAGGTTAACTGAAAGTATTGACTTATATCGCTTTACAATATCAGGAACAAGTCATATAGCAAATATTTATAATATATTCAATATAAATAATGATTATAATTAATAGTTACATAACATAACGAGTAGTTTACCAGCGGTTTCTTCACGAGGATGCCCTTTCTGTCGTACAGTGGCTTCAGTGTATCGTTCGTTGACCGCGAAGTGCTCGATAGGTTCTTCTCGGCTGCGTTGACAGGCACAGGCGACGCTCTCCGCGATTCTGTACCGACTTGCAGCAGGTGATCGTCGTTTAAGTCAGTTTCCATGCAGTACAGCGAATCCTTGATCGAAGTTGAGTCTCTAGTTTGATGCCGGCTATTTGACTGACAATCCGCGGATAACAGAAAACTTCCAGTTGTACTGGAACTACGGGTACGTCTTGAGCCATTTGTGCGAATCCAAGTGGTGCCGGTACAACTACTGCGGGATAGAGCCGACCTGAATCATCATGACAAAGGTTAAGTATGTTCAATGTACTTACTGTCTATAAGGAGGGGAAGGGGGTTCTGAATGGTAAGAAACTATAGAATCCTTCAACTTAAGAATTTTATTTTGGCAATACTAACAATCCGATTCAAATGAAACTTTACTACTGTATAAAGTACTATCAAGTGTATATTCAGTAATTTTTTGGCTGTTATATCTTTGAAAACTTGGCTGCCATAAGCGATCAACTTCTCCCCCAGCAAGAAGCCTTTGTTATTGCTTGAGACTGTACTCGGCTTAATGCTGTGCCATTAAAAGTTTGACGCGGAAGAGTCCCTTTCGGGCACATCTAGTATTACCAAGTACACTCACACACAACACGAACTCGTTAGTGATGACTTCCAACTCGTGAACAGCTTTGTGCCAGGTAAGTTCCAGTAAATGACTGGTTCAACATTTCTTGATTTCGTTAGTTTGCAGTTGCTTGCAGTAAATTGCAATCTATCTATCTATCTATCTATCCGTCTCTTTTCCTATCTACCTGCTTATCTATCTATTTATACCTATCTATTTAACTATCTATCTATCTGTCTATCTATCTATCTACCTGCTTATCTATCTATCTATCTAACCATCTATCTATGTATCTATGTATCTATGTATCTATCTATCCATCCATCCATCCATCAACCCATCCATCCACCCATCTATCCATCCACCCATCCATCTATCCATCCATCCATCCATCCATCCATTCGTCCACCCATCCATCTATCCGTCCACCCACCCATCCATTCATCTATCTATCTATCTATCTATCTATCTATCTATCTATCTATCTATCTGTCTGTCTGTCTGTCTATATCTACCTGTTTAACTACAGATATTCGCCCACCGGTAAAGTACTTGTGGGTTTTTATGAACAGTTAGCTTTTCAATGAGAACAACAAACAAGGGAAACAGTCCTTCTTTGGCGAAGACGAGTTCTTGTTTCCCGCTTAAAGTAAACCGTACTGAAAGGGTCGATAACCTCGGGTTGGTTTAGAAGGGAACAATGCAATATTAACTCATCTTACCAGCAACTTTGATTCGACATTATTACACCTTGTTACCATGTGTATACCTGCATTTGGTCATACACGTATAAATCTGCCTCTGTGACTCATGACAATAAAGGTTATATAAGTCATACATTTATATGATATAGGATTGTATAATGATTAAATGGTAATTAAATTATAATCAAGATGATTTACCTTTCAGGAAATCTCCTTGGTTTCTGGCAACAAAGGAAGCTGGATGGCCAGCACAGCGTTTCTCGGAAAGCCTGTCGATATCGCGCGGACATGACATTATACAGGATGGGATTAATGGTGGCAGAAACGTAATAGAAGCATCCGGTGATGTAATACATCTTCTCGTTTATGGCCCGAAAATCAGGTGAATCCTGGGCGTAAACGTAAAGCAACCGCTGCGCGTGAAAGGGCGCCCAGCAGATGAAGAATCCAATGACCACCGCAACTAAACGATACATTATAGAACAAATAAACTGCTTGGGACGACCTATCTATCTATCTATCTATCTGTCTGTCTATCTCTCTCTCTCTCTCTCTCTCTCTCTCTCTCTCTCTCTCTATCTATCTATCTATCTATCTATCTGTCTATCTGTCTGTCTGTCTGTCTATCTATCTATCTATCTATCTATCTATCTATCTATCTATCTATCTTTCTATCTTTCTATCTAACTACCTGTCTGTCTATCCATCTATCTATCTATCTATATGCATCCATCTATCCATATATCCATCTATCGATCTATCTATCGATCTATCTATCGATGTATCTATCGATCTATCTATCGATGTATCTATCGATCTATCTATCGATGTATCTATCGATCTATCTATCTATCCATCTATCAATCCATCTATATCTATCTATCTATCTGTCTATCCATGTATGTCTAACTAACTGCCTAAATGCACAAAAGTAAAAGTAATGTAAATAAATTGCTTGGGACTCGAGCTATTAATCTTACTTACCAAGCATCGTCAGTGCAGTTTTCCTCGAGGTGGAGTGTCTATTATCTGCCTGGATCTGTGATCGCTTTCGTGCTGATCTGCGTATTTGGACGCCCATCCGCACGTACAAGAAACAAAGGATACCCATTGGGATCACGAAGAAAATTAGCGTTGCCATTTCATAGAGTGGCCATTGTTTAGGTTTGTTCTCGTCAAACATGGCGCAGAAGGCCGATTCAGCTGCTAGCACACCCGACCCGGGAGGATATTCTACGTAATGGATACCGGTGAAGATGGCGAAGGGTATGGCGCTGATTAAAGCAATCGCCCAGTTGAAACCGATTATAAATGCAACGCGGCCCAGTCCCGACATGGTGTAGGCATGAAGCGGATGACAAATGGCCAGGTAGCGCTCCAGCGAGAAGGAAACGATAGTCAAGACGGAGGCGTACGATGTCCTGCAATGGGTTTACACATCCGTTAACTAATATATAAGGGATCGTGTTCAACAGTAATAACTTGTTACTGGGTGGATTTATACAGCAAAGGTATTATGTAATCTAAATGTTATGTGTTGCTATACCTATATATCTACCTGTCTGTCTGTCTGTCTGGTTGGCTGTCCAATGTGTCCATTCATAACTATCTATCTATCTATCTATCTATCTATCTATTCGTCTGTTTATAAATCTTTCTTTCTATATTCATATCTATTCTATACATGTGTCAATCTATCTGTCTTCTTAACTATCTGCCTAGTTATTTATCGATCCATCTGTGTCTGTATCTATCCACCTATCTCTTTGTCTATACATCTGTTTGTCCATCTAGCTATCCATCTGTCTATCTTTTTTGTTTACCTGTCTATCGACCTATCCCCCTATCTGTGTATCTATCTATCTATCTATCTAATCATCTATTTCTCTATTCGTCTATCTTTCTATCTACCTACCTATTGGTCTATCTATTTGTCGGTCTATCTATCTATCTTCTTATCTATCTGTCTATCGACCTACCCATCTATCTATCTAATTGTCTATCTACCTTTGTATCGGTATATTTATATATCTATCTATGTACGTGTCTGTGTGTATGTGTATGTCTATACGTGTCTGTTTCACTGCAAATATTTGCTCACTGGTAAAATACTTATGGTTTTCTTTACGAACATTTCAGCCACGAGAGCGCGGAGTTTACAGATGGTCTCTCCAAACATCCACGGGTACTGCTGCCAGTAAAGACTGAGATCATTTGGCAAGCCTGTTCACATAAAATCCATTACTCCTCATTGTGTCTAAACTGTCTACTATAGCTAGACAACCGACTATAACTTTAACATTGTATAACATACAATAATATAACATTAGAGAAAATTAGGGTTAAGATGTTACCCAACAGTAGTATGGTGAGATCGGAGACAGCCAGAGAAAATAGGTAGTAGTTGGTGGCCGTATGCATAAACGTGTTGCGGATGATGACGCAGCAGACGGATACGTTCCCCACGACACCCGACAGAAATATTAAGACGTAAACCACTGTTATGGGTATTACAACACTGTAGGGTAATTGTTTCGGTCCCAGGTATATCGTCAGGAATGAATCGACGTCTAAAACCGAAATGTTCAGTTCGCCGCTCGTCCCGTTCAGACTGCAATTGACGGGAATCGAAGTATCTGCGCTGATTTCACAGGAAGCCATGGTCGACTGTTTTGCGAATACGTTTCAGTCATCAAACCTTCATCACCTATAGAGCAGAATCGTCATTATCCTATTTTCAAAAACTGTAAAACGTTAAGTGTGCATACTTTTTCTTCTTTAAACTTAGACTTATAAAATCTGATCTAAATTAACATTGAGATTAATTTAGACTGTCTTTTCTAAAACTCGATTACCATTCGGACCACAGGTTCAACCAAATGGTTTCATACTTAAAGCCTTAAGCTACTTCTATTAATTCTTCCTGTGCAGGAGCCTAATCGAATCCCTGTGCATTCATCTTTTACACTGCCCTGTGAGGGTTGCGTGGGTCGTGGTCGGATTACAAAGGAATAATTTGATTCGTCTAGCTAATAGCTTCACTAAGAGGTGCTGCTGAATCATAAAGCATTTCTAGGTTTCCACCTTATTGTATCTGCCTCTCTACCTATATCTGTCTATCTATCTATCTATCTATCTATCTATCTATCTACCCATCCATCCATCCATCTAGGTATCCATCCACCATCCATCTGTCCCCCCATCCATCCATCCATCTAGGTATCCATCCAGCATCCATCTGCCCCCCATCCATCCATCCACCCATCCATCTAGGTATCCATCCACCATCCATCTTTCCATCCATTCATCCATCCACCCATCCATCTAAGTATCCATCCACCATCCATCTATCCACCCATCCATCTAGGTATCCATCCACCATCCATCCTTCCATCCATTCATCCATCCACCCATCCATCTAGGTATCCATCCACCATCCATCTATCCACCCATCCATCCATCTACCCATCCATCTAGGTATCCATCCACCATCCATCTATCCACCCATCCATCCATCTACCCATCCATCTAGGTATCCATCCACCCATCCATTCTTCCATCACCCATCCATTCATCTATGTATCCATCTATCCATCCATCCATCCATCTAGCTATATCTACCTATCTACCTATAGGTGTATGGTATATCTAGGTTATCTAGGTTACCTAGGTTATCTAGGTTAGACATATACAAATTCTCAATATAAGTAAACTATATTTTCTTTGACATCACGTTTTCGCTAACGATATTGATTACGCCCGCGACCGTCCGACTAAAGAGGTCGCCGTTGTAAGGTTGTAAGGCAGCTCAGCGTCTGAAGTGGGGGTCCAATAAAAGCAATGAGTAAAACGCTTCCCATGTCAGCTTTATCCTCTGAACACGGGAAAGCTCGAGTTGGTAGCTTTTCGCTTTCCTCCCTTGCACTATCTTGCGTCATTACATGAACCTAACGAATAGCGCCTACTTCAAATCATTGTATCCTAGGTAATATCCTATAGAGTCTGTTCGATAAATTGCTCTTCTCTTCTACTTTTTCCTTCGGATTAATGATGTCTTATATTTCTTCAATAAAAAGTATATAATATGTCTAAATATAACCATATTTCAAATAATAATCATGAGATTTGCACCAGCACTACTATCTGTCAATCTATCAATCTATCAATCTATCAATCTATCTATGTCTGTATGTCTGTCTATCTATCAATCTGTCTGTCTGTCTGTCTGTCTGTCTGTCTGTTTGTCTATCTGGCTATCCACCTATTTACCCATCAATCTGTCTATCTATCCATCCTTCTATCTATCTATCTATCTATCTATATATCTATCTATCTATCTATCTATCTATCTATCTATCTATCTATCTATCTATCTATCTATCTATCTATCTATCTATCTATCTATCTATCTATCTATCTATCCACCCATCCATCCATCCGTCTTATATCTTATACTCTATATATGTAATATATACATGTCTATCTAATAAAGATCTACATCCACATACTATTAATGCTATACCGAAATCTATATGCCCCCTATATCTACATATTACAAAAAAAGACATTTTTTATAAATTTTTATTCAGGTTTGCCTGCTGCTGCGACTATTCATTTTTAGCAGGCTACATACGACAGCGTCCAAAAACTACTCGACATTTCCTTAATTTCCTCTCAACCAACAAGGGAACGCCTCAATCGAGTTTGCCCGCCCCCAGTGATTTCGAGTGTATAATACAAGCTTCTTGCCCTACGCATCACACGAGGAAAAACTCGATCATTAAATTTAGGGGAAGATAATTAAGATTTACCAACTTTCTAGAGTTTAGTGTTGTTAAACTTTCTTTCGAGAAATCGAAATCGCGAATCATTTAAATTTCCAATTCATATTAGGCCGAAACGTGCGAATATTCATGCGCACTCTTTTAGCAGTTCGTTAAGATAATGCTCAGTACTTATTCATACAGCTGCACACGGGTTCTTGGCCTTCATCGTTCCTTCAGGCATATCTTCGACTCGTTTATGTGCTTCCATGCACTCGTGTACTGCGCTATACTGGAACGAACCTTTTTTTGGATAGAATCATAATGGTATTGTAAGCTGTGCTTTTAGAAGCTTCATTACCTCTGTATGGAGAATATTGTTGAATGTAACATCGATGATTTTAATGAATATATATTGTAGTAATTATATTGTGATTCTTTATATCGTTATCTTATTGCGTAATAGTATATGCAAATGAAAGAAGCAGTGCCCTGAGTATAGATAATATTTATTAACTGTAATGTAAACACGTGGTAGTCTGCTTTGCTATCTAAGTGTCTATCTATCTGTCTATGTGACTAATGTCCACCTAACCTATCTATATATCTTTCTTCTGTCTTATATATCTCTATCTAATCTATTAACCTTTCTATCTATCCCCCTATCTGTCTGTCTTTCTATCTGTCTATCTATCTACATGTCTACAAGGTCTGTCTAATATACATCTATCTAATCTACCAATCTAATCCATCAATCTTTCTTTCTATCTGCCTATCTGTCTGTCTGTCATCTGTCTATCTGTCTTTCTATCTGTGTGTCCATCTGTCTATTTGCTTATGTAATTATCTGTCTGTCTATCTATCTATCTTTCTACTTGATTTGTCTAATATATATCGATTTAAGCTATCAGTCTATCTATCTATCTGCCTATCGGTCTATCTGTCTATCTATGTGTCTGTCTATCTATCTATCTGTCTATCTGTCTAATATCTATCAATCTAATCTATTAATCCTTCTATCTATCTGCTTGCTGTCTGTCTGTCTATTTGCCTGTAATTATCTTTCTGCCTCTATTTATTTTATTATCTTTTATCTACATATGTTTCTGTCTATCTGTCTATCTATCTATCTATCTATTCTATCAATCCATCTATCTATCTTTCTATCTATCTTTCTATCTATCTTTCTACCTATCTACATATCCATCTATCCATCCGTCCATCATCCGTCCATTCAGCTCCATCCGTCCATCTATCCATCCATCCACCCATCCATTCATTCATCTATCCATTTATTTATCTACGATCTGTCTATCAAACTATCTGACTTCCTGCACTGTAATTGAGATTAAATGCATATTTAAGAATCTTACAAGACACAAGATGTTGGATTCTTGTTGCAATGTACGCCAAGCTGTGCGATGACGACCCCCCGACGTAAAATGCGTTGCGTAAGAACACACTATTATCGATTCTAACAGAAGAACAGGACCAATGAAGAAAGAAAAGAAAGTCGTATTCAGTAGGGGATATTGCCGAAGGAAATTGCTAGAGGAACTACAGCTCGTCGAGGAAGTTGAAAAAAACGTCACTTTCGGAAACTAACGACGAGTTTTACTTTAATTGAATTCTTTGTATAACCATTAAATAACCATTGCGCTAACGCACTCTACAAGCTGTACGGACGTTGGCTGGATTTTGTTGTAATTACGCCTTACATTTTGGATTATATCTTACATTCATATCCATTATCTAGCTTTCTAGCTTTCTATCGTTCTATTTGTCCATCTATTCGTCTGTCTGTGTGTCTGTCTTATATCTATCTATCTATCTATCTATCTATCTATCTATCTAATCTGATCTATCTATCTATCTATGTATCTCTCTCTCTCTCTCTATCTATCTATCCACTTACTCTAGCTGTCCATCTGTCCGTCTCTATCTATCTATCTATCTATCAATCTGTTTTTCTATCTGTCTAACTATCTATCTATCTATCCACCTACTCTAGCTATCTATCTGTCCGTCTATCTGTCTACCAATCTATCCATCTTTATATCTATCTATATATTTAGCTATCTATCTTTTCTATTTGTCTATCTATCTGTCTATCTATCTATCTATCCACCTACTCTAGCTGTCCATCTGTCCGGCTATCTGTCTATCCATCTATCTATCTATCTATCTATCTATCTATCTATCTATCTATCTATCTATCTATCTATCTATCTATCTATCTGTCTATCTATCTATCTATCTATCTATCTATCTATCTATCTATCTATCTATCTATCCATCTGTCTATCTACTTTCTGTGTACCTACGTACCTATCTATCTATCTGCCTATCTATCTATTTACTCTATCTATCCGTCTATCCATCTGTCTGCCTATCTATCTATCTGTCTAAATATCCACCTTTCTATCTATCTATCTATCTGTCTATCTTTCTATCTATCTGTTTATCTGTCTGTCTATGTGTCCATCTATCCACCTATCTATCTAGCTATCTATCTATTTATCTATCTATCTGTCTGTCTATCTATCTACCTATCTAACTAACTATTTTTCAATCTTCGCTTTTGTTACTCGACGGTTATTCGTTCCACACCTTTGGTTCACTTATGGTGATCAAATGACCACGGAGATATGTATAGAAAGAGTAAACATGTTGTAACCGCGCGAGGAAAACACGAGCTACTGTATCACGTCGTGTCATCTTCCATTAGAGCTGTTGTCATATTCCATTTGTGGTGATCGATCTGCTTAAACGCGTTCGCCTCTACAACTTCTAGACGTGCCATACGATTCATTAAGCCTTAAGCCTGGCGTGTTCCAAAAATATTCACACACACTGGCCTAAATAAACTGGTTGAGTCTTTGATTAAAAAAAAAAGTTTTTAGGAGATTTAAGATCACGTTTTGTTTTAGGAAGATTAAGATTTTTAAGATGAGAATATTGCACTAGATTCTGTATAAAACATAATTAAACTTAAATCGTTTACAATATTTATGCATTAAGTTTCCTCTGTTATTTTTAGCTACTGATTAAGATTACGTTGAAATTATTATACGATTACATGAATTATACTATTATGCCGTCCTTTAGTATTTGATTACCTGATGTCAAAGTACTAGGTAAGTATCTGTCTCTCTCTCTCTCTCTCTATCTATCTATCTGTCTAGCTATCTGTCTATCTGTCTATCTGTCTATTTATCTAACTATCTATATTTATATCTATCTATCTATCTATCTATATATCTATCTGTCTATCTGTCTGTCTGTCTATCTGTCTATCTGTCTGTCTGTCTATCTGTCTATCTGTCTATCTGTCTATCTATCTAACTATCTGTCTATCTGTCTATCTGTCTATCTGTCTGTCTGTCTATCTGTCTATCTATGTATCTGTCTATCTAGCTATCTATCTCTCTATCTATCTACGTATGTGCCTATCTTTCAATCTACCTAGATATCTATATTTCAGAAAAACAGTCGAACATCTATCGTTTTTGTTATATCAATTTTTTTAAAAACGCAAATGTATTAAACCCAGCTGGCCATAGGCATACCGGGTGGCTTCTTCTTTGTTATATTTAAGATGCTATGTTCCATACCAAAATCTTAACATCCTTTCCAATATACTTGGTGGTTACAGCCGACGCACTCAGTGATGCGTAGTCTAATATACAAATGCTCAGCATTCTTTTGGTATTCAGTAGATATGCATTACGGACCGTACATTCCGGAATCAATATACGGTCTTCCATAGGCAAACCCAACAATATTACCACCGCTTCTTCCCTCTCGTACAATAAAAGCAAGCTGACTCAAAGAGGATTCACCACAGGTAAAATATCATAACAAACCGTTATATATCACACTCTATCGAATCACTATTAAAATACTAGGCAAATTATCGCATGTGATATTTTTCATCACGTAAATATTTGAAGTTGGTTATTCTTGCGAGAAAAGATACATAAACAACAAGGTTATCTTTAATGGCGAGTTCAACTATACATGGTAGAAAAAGCCCAAGAGAGATCACATTTGATACACATTCGAACCCAGCAGGAATGGGTTACTCGTCCAAGAGGAACGCTGAAACCCAACGGTTTAGAAAATGCCCTAGCTACAATCCTATAAATCGTCTCCACAAACCAAGATAGGACCCCAACTAGGACATATAGGCGGGCCCTAGATAACGCTTCATTGAACCTATTTCTCTTTAACTAATCGAAACTTGCACTGTTTCAAACGGAGGTAGATTATTCCTATAATCCCCAAACTTTAGGATTTTATTCTGGCAAAACTAACAGCGCGATTTCAATGAAATTTGCATTACTAATTAAGTACTAATCATTCTACATAGGGTATTTTTTTTAACGCTATATCTTAAGAAACTTGGGAGCAGTAATCAAATAACTTCCCCCCCTTTCATGTAATTCTTATAGACTTTACAATGCGTTTACTATTAGAGTTAAGAGCACATGTCCTTAATTAAAAGACCATATTAATTAAACTTATAACAATGTTTAACCATAGTATTTCCAGATAGATAAGCTAGTATCTGAAAGGCCTTTCTATAAACGTAAAAAGCTAGGTCATCTAGGTGGACACGAGTCCCGCAAAATTTGTCTCGAAGCAATCGGGTTTCTTAAAAGCGCTTTTAGCGGATGGCAAACTGCTCGAGACAAAATCTCCAACTTGAATTGCCACTTGACCGGCCTTAATGGATTTTGTATACCCGGTGTTGAAATCCCTAGTATATATGCTGACTAGTTGTACTTAATTCTTGTATAACGGCTACTAACTTTTTTAATTGTAAGTAATATTTTAACTTGAATATGAAATATAATCATCTGATTCCGACAAATATAAGGAAATACTGAAATCAACTACGTTTGGATGGGTGGATGGATAGATGGATAGACGGATGGATGGATGGATGTGTGGATAGACAGATAGGTAGGTAGGTAGATAGATAGACAGATAGATAGATAGATAGATAGAATAGATAGATAGATAGATAGATAGATAGACAGAGAGATAGACAGACAGGTAGATAGATACATAGATAGATAGATAGATAGATAGATAGGTAGATAGACAGACAGATCGATAGACAGACAGATAGATAGATAGGTAGATAGACAGACAGATAGATAGACAGACAGGTAGATAAACAGATAGATAGACAGATAGATAAACAGATAGGTAGATAGACAGATAGATAGATAGATAGATAGATAAACAGATAGATAGACAGACAGATAGTTAGATAGACAGACAGATAGATAGATAGATAGATAGATAGATAGATAGATAGACAGATAGATATGTTTTGTTCACCTTGAAATATTCAAATTGACCGGTTTCTGGGAGATTAGAAGAAGCTGTAGACGGCGAGGAAGCTATCAAGTAACGGAGAATCCACCGACGCAATTGAACACGATAGAAAGCTGCGTCTGCTCTGTGGAAGCGCTGGCTTCATACTAACCGCGTACAACCTATACGCACCGTTCTATCTACTGGACTGATGAACCCAACGGAGAGAGGGTCCCATAACGATCTGCTACAGTAATAAATTAGTTAAATACAAACATGATATTGTCATATTAGTCTTTCCAACAACAGAAAAACAACAATAAAGAATGGCTACGTTGGTAATTCAACAGGTTTTCGAGCGAGAACGATGACTAATGAATGCATGGAAGAAAACCGAGCAAGCTGTAATTTGAAAGAACCGAGCAAGCTTCTTTCAAATCTCATAAAGTGGAGAGCAAGGAAAAAAGCTCATCAATATTCGTATCATTCTACGTTGGCAACAGGTTGTTTACCTCTTTGTCGTCAACTTCGCAACAAATGTCGAATTCCTTCACCTGCCCTGGATTACAGGCATTGAATTGGGGGTTTTACTATAGAGAATCACTGTCTCTATAGACTGAAGCTGATGTCAGTTTATTACATTACAATTAAGTTTGATTCCTGAAATAATTAAGTTGAAACGCATATATCGCACTTAATTTAGTTGACATATCTGTTAAGTTACTATAATATTAATAACTTAAGTTTGATCCTTATAAAAACTGGTTAGCCATCAGCAGCAAGGATTCGATTCGACTTGAATACTTTGTTCGAAATTCTTTCCGCACCTTGGAATGTAGTTTTCCCCCGTAGAGATAAAAAAACGAGCACCGAATAAGGTTATGTCACCCAACCCAAGTTCTACATCAAATTAAATGCCTTTAACCATGTTGGTCGACCCGTAAGTGATCGACGTATACGCCAGAACCAGTCAAGCGGATCTTATATTCAAAGTGTCCGCCATCTTGACGGTATGTGACCATCAGCTAAAAATATATCCGTTCCAGGTCAAAACGGGTTATAGATTTCACTCGCAATTTCTTAACTACTGTGCAAGTAATGTGCAAAGGTAGACAGATAGGTTGGTAGATAGATAAACGGATGGATAGATAACTAGGTAGCTAGATCGATAGCTTGGTAGCTAGGTAGATGGATAGTTAGACAGACAGATGGATAGACAGACAGATAGAGACAGATAGATAGACAAATAGATAGAGAGATAGCTAGATACCTCGATAGATAGACAGATAGATAGATAAATGGATAGACAGATAGCTAAATAGCCAGGTAGATGGATAGTTAGACAGATAGAATAAACACATAGAAAGATACGTAGATAGGTAGAAACAGAGTTATAGGTAGATCGATGGATAGCTGAAGTCTTATTGTCACGTGACGTGACGTCACAAAGCACATATATAATTCTTATACCCAGCGAACCATAACTTTTACATTAACGACAATTAACTTGTACTTTATTCCTAATTCTTTTTGGTTAATTGCATACCTCGTACGTGTGATCAGAGAAACGGGTCCTCGAGGGTTACGCACGGTAATACACATATTCTAGCCGCAGCGTCAAGCATTCAAGAGTTTCGCATTCAACCGGCGTCTAGGGTGATTGGAATCTTTTGTCCGGCGTGCGATGCGTGCGTGGAGTTACTAGGGTAACCTTGTAGGCTAATTTGCCGCTAGATTGCTTCCCTAGTAAATTATCCGATTCCCTACTTCAGAGAATGCCTAAACGACTTTTTACCAATTCCATTCCAACAATCTGATAGTAACGACAATGAATACACAATATTATTCAAAATAGATCGCATTTTCAACACGGCATATGAGATGAAGGAAAATGTTAAAAGACTGTAATTTGTATCAATTTATTTCAGCATAGAAAGATGAATTATCCAGCGCTGAAGATGAAAATTAACGGGGAGCAGGAAACGGAAAGTATTGAATATTCAGCAGCTTAATGACACGGTAGAGTTCACGAAGGCCCTGCTGGCGGAGCGCCAGGTACTCCAGGTGCTCCTGCGGGTCTCATCGGGCCCGGCATACCACCAGGCATGGGCATTCCTGGTCGCATCCCCATCATCATGGGTCCTCCTGGTCCCATCATCATACCCATTGGTGGACCACCAGGACCCATCGGAGGACGGGGTCCCATCATCGGTCCTCCCGGACCCATCATCGGCCCACCTGGTCCCATCATAGGGCCCATCATGGGGCCCGTGGGTCTTTGCGGAGGTACTACAACGAGTCAGATATTGGTAAGTTAAAACTGCATAAACTATAACGGTAAATGATACTTACGGCCGAGGGCAGCAGCTGCGGGTGGAGGTAACGCAGCTCCTTTCATCATTCCTTTCTTGTACGCCTCGACTAAACACAACGAATATAATTATTCTTCAACATCAAACTTGAATCTGGATTGTTAACAGTTAAAGTTTCAAGTTTAAAATGAGGTAAATAAAGATGTCCGTACTTGTAGCGTCAATGAGACTCTGTGCCTGATCCTCCATCCATTTCTGGTAGTAGAGTTTGACGTTTTCCTTGTGCTTGCGTCCCGAGCAGTGGGTCTTCCTCACGGACGGCTAGAATATCAAATTCGATTATCGTCTAGTTCTAAGCGAGCAATACGGGTTTGATTGTTACCGAGTCGTGAGTAAGGTACGTGTCGCAGTAGTCGCAGAAGTACCTAGAACGCAAGTAATAAAACAAAGGTTACAACGGTTTTCCACTTTAAATAATCTCTCTCTCTGTGTAATTCAAGTGAAGTGACGATTTTGATACAAACTTACTTCGGCATTGTGTGAAGCTGTTTATAGCGCTAGATAAACTGTAACTGTATCAGGTTGAATAAACAGTTTAAATTAAACTGGGACTTGCACTTCAAACTTCAATTCACAACGCTTTAGTTTACGTTGCTAAACGAGAATCACTTTTGCTTTTAAGAAGGATACAACAATCCGTTTAAGACGACTGACTTGATGTCAACTTGTGTTGTAGTTGTATAGCTTGTACCTTGTACCAGCAGCAGACGACCCACGCTGCCGACCAGATGCAGCGTTGCCAGATCTCATTATTGATTAATCTCAGAAATGGAATAAATAAACAGTTTTAAAAGTTAGATCGTTTAACATATATATTTAAATACTATTATTGAATACATTTTTATTATGAAATTCGGAAGAAAGACTTTGATTGGTCTAATCAGCCCAAGTAAAATCCAAGCGGATTTGGCGGGAACTTGAAAAGCTAGCTGCTTACTCTTTTGACTAGCGAAATTACCAACTGAATATTACAGCACAACAGTAAATCTTAGAGGTTCTTTTATGTTAACGGCTATTAGGAACGCCTTATTTGAAAAATATAGTTTCTTATCTATCTATCTATCTACCTATCTACCTACCTACCTACCCATCTATCTATCTATCGTCCAAGCAAAACCATATTGATTACAGTAATCATTAGCGATTAGTAGTTAAGTTACTCGTAACAATCAAAAGGTAAATAACCAAAACAGTAGAATCTATAACACGATTCCTTGCTTAGCCAAAACCGGTCACCTTATTCACATTCCACCGTTATACAGAGAATGCGTTAAACTGATTGTTAGTAATAATAGCATTGTTGTGGAATGATATCACATATTTTGATACGCCGCATGAACTCTTGGTTGTATTAGCGTCCAGACATGCGTTTCATATACAAAGTACAAAGTTAAAGGAATTACACGAATCTACGCGAATAATAGGGCCAACTGAAACTTTTCCACAGCTTATTTCTCAGCGTGAAATGCGGCCTGTCAACACTATTCAGACTCAGAAATCGTCTGAACTTTTTCTCGCGTTTATCGTCTTCGGCGCTCTCATTTTTACTGGAGATTCCAGCGCGATTCAGATCATTATGAGAGAAGTAGATATCAAGGGACCTATTCCTCATTTCCTCAAGTCCCGGCATTGAATTTCCGCGTTCATTTCTCCACTGGGGTTTCGTCTTTTCAGCAGTCGTTCCAGTCAGATTCGAGCAGGCGCAGGCGCCTAGACAGCTGCATTCCAGCTTCTCGGTGACTCTCATCTCGGCGGTTGAATTCTCGGCGGGAATTTCAAATGTGAAAACGCTTTTATCGGAGATTTCGTAAGGCGGAGGAGGAGATGTTGGGACGTTTTCCTGGATGACAGTTGGACACTTTCTCGGGGTTAGATTCCCTTTGTGATGGTGTCGTCGAGCCTTGCGCCGTGGAGTGCTACCGCGTGACCTGCAGGATGGGGTGGATGCTTGAGAACCTCCTGGAGCGGCCGTTTCCAGACCCGGAAGACCCTCTAGCGAAGGTGCAGTCGAGATGATCGCAATGTGAAGACTCTCGCTGTCTCGATGTACTGGAACCGGGGTAGGTGGAAGCAGGACCCGGAGCCGGCTGTCTAGGTGGAACTCCGACTCTAAGCTTTTAAGTCGAATGTATGGAAACCATATCTGATTAGCCATAGCCATTGTTGGTAGATTGAATTCAAAGCTAGATAACTACCCTTATAAGTTATAACGCGTTTTTACTGGGGAAAAGTTGATCGCTTATGGCGCCCATGTTTTCAAAGATATAACAACCAAAAAAATACTGAGTCTAGAACTGATAGTACTTAATGCACTAGTCAAGTTTCATTGAAATCGGATTGTTAGTTTCGTCAAAATAAAATGATAACTTCTTGTCCCTGTTTATGATATCCAAACTTAATTAGGTGAAATATGCCTCGCGATACAAGTTTTCAAAAGTCCATTTACATTAAAATGCAGGGTTCATTAAAGTTGCACGGGTAGCAAGGGACTAGATTTGCCTGCACTGTTAAGTAACTTAACACTATGGGGCTAACTTGTAATTGTCAAGTCAGCACAATCGATAACGGACCGAGTTACAAACTAACCTTCTGATTTCATTAATTTTCAGGATCTCCGCATAATCCGGGGGTGCTTCGTAACAAGGTGGATTCTCCACGGGCGGTGGTGGTGTAGACTCATTAGCAACTGTCAAAGAGTGTTAACGAAGTCAACAGGCATTATGGATTTCCTTATAAGGATTAGTATAAGACAAGGTCACGGATGCTATGCATACCTAACTGGGAGTGAAGAAACTCGATCCTGGCTTGGCGTTCCCTCATTAGCCGAGTATGGGATGACATTCGGAATAGCAGCGCTATCAAACTGGCAACAAAGACTACCACACCTAAATATAGAATCGGGATTAGAATTTACAGTTGAGTTGTGTTTAACGCGTGAATCGAACCGAGAGTTGCGGTCAGTAGAATAAAAGTCGTAGCCCCGATATCGACTAGTTCGGATGATTTGGGAAAGTAATAGTTTGGAGTATGTGTGTACCACCACGACGGATCCTGTGAAGACATACCTATGAATACAGATTGAATACGTCAATTGAATGTTTGTTCTGATTAACCCTATTATACTAAACTAGGTTAAGTAATATTACTAGTTTATTGGTTAGTAATCAAAGTTAATGAATAGTTAATATCCATTATAAAAGGAATGATAAAAGAGATGTAACCAGTGTTGCAAGCTGCGGGCTCGTCGCTGGAGTCCCCGCAGTGGTCGAAGCCGTCACAGCGGAGGTCCGAGTGAATGCACCGGTGGTTGTGACACAAAAAGTCCGCGTACGAAAAGCAGTCTGCGTAAGAGTAAAGAGTTAATTGACCATAGATCTTCGGGGAAAAAGAATTATAGTCTAAAGATTTCAAGAATTAGTGATCCACTAGAATAATATACCGCAGATCCATTTAACCCCGTCTACAGTTAAGACTTCCCTGAATCAGTGAACATAAACTACTTATACACATAAAAGTTAAGTTAATTTAGGAAAGCTTACTAATTGTGTCTAGTAGGCCACTTGACACCAACATCACAATCATAGTTTAGTAAAGTTACTTACATAAAAGAGGCGAATACACAAGTGGGTAGATAGATAAATAGGTACTTAGATCGATAGATGTACAGATGGATAGAAAGATTAGGCTGGTAAGTAGATAGAGAGATAGGTCGATGGGAAGATAGGCGAGTAGACAGGTGGTTAGATAGATGCACAGGTAGATGGGTAGTCAGATAGTTAGATAGACAGACCGTTAGACAGAATGAGAGAGCAAGACAGAAACAAACAGAGCTAGATAGATAGGTGGACAGATGGATGCGGAGGCCGATAGATGTGCAGATGGATAGAAAGATTAGGCTGATAAGTAGATAGAGAAATGCGTAGATAAATGGATAGATGAATAATTAGATCGTTAGATAGTCAGACCGTCAGATAGAACGACATGAACATATAGAGCTTGACAGATAGCTAGGTGGATAGAGGGATCGATAAAAAGACAAAGAGTGCAGTACAGAAATAGTTAGAGATAGATACTGAAATAGGTAGATAGATAGATAGAAAGACAGACAGACCGATAGATAGATAGATAGATAGATAGATAGATATAATAGGTAGATAGGTAGATAGATAGATGGATAGAATAGGTAGATGGATAAATAGACAGAATAGGTAGATGTATAGATAGAAAGAATAAGTAGATGGATAGTTAGATACTTAGTTAGGTAAAGAAATTGATAAGAAGACAAACAGTGCAAGACAGAAATAGAGATATATACTTAAATTTATGGAATGAAGGATAGAAAGAAAGAAAGAAAGATAGATAGATAGATATAAAATTAGATAGATGGACAGTCAGTTACCTGTCGACACAAGCGAGTAGGTGAAAGTACTGTAGACTAAAGCCATTCGAAACTCGTTAGTGAGGGATCCACGCAGTCGAATGTAAAATCCAGTATCCCACGGTACCACAAAGTCTTCGATGGTCCATTTGGTTGACGACATTGTTTCCATAAGTGGCGAGTCCGAAGTCAATCCCTGGCGAATCTCCAGAATGGTGCCTGGAACTGAGACAAGATTCAATGTTATTGCTCTTAGCGGAACAAAAAAGCAGACGCCAAGAACAGTAGGGAAATTAGCAGTTTATATAAATAGTTCTTGTTAGTTTACAGTATTACTACTAGTAGTAGTACTCAAAACCAGATTTTTGTAAAATACTACTTAGTGTTGATAGTAATAAAGATTAATACTTAGTAGTAGTAGAAGTAGTACTACTACTAACTAATTAGTACTAATTAGTACGCTACTTAGCGTAGTAATAGTAATAGTAACAGTATTAGTAAGTAGTAGTAGCAATAAGGCAATGGCAGTAAAGTTTTGGTTTTCGTACAAATTATTAGTTAGGATTAATGGGTATTATTATAATGGCTATTTTAGTAGCAGTAGTAGTGGTAGCAGCAGAAATAGTAGTAGTAAGCAGGAGCAGTGGTACTAGTAATAGTAGTAGCAATGGTAGTAGTAATAGTAGTAATAGTAGTTAATAGTAGTAATAGTAAGTAGTAGTAATAGCAGTAGTAGTAATGGTAGTAATACTAATAGTAGTAATAGTAGTAGCAGTAGTAGTAGTAGTAACAGTAGTAAAATAGTAGTTAAAGTTAATTACATTATAACCAAAGTCGTCTCATTGATAAAATTAATGACGTTAAACGCATCACCCAATCTGCTGAAAACAATGAAACTTAATCGGTAAAATTAGCGAAGAAATCAGCAGCATTACACGCAAAACGGTGCTGCTGCTACTTACCGACACTCGTAAACCGCGAAACGCGGACGGCCAGGTTCGACTTGATCTGGAAGTTGACTTGAGGTTTGATCAGCCACAGACAGTCGTACTCCACGGATACATTGGGTGACGTCATATTCATCATGGTTATGGCGCCTCCAGTATTATCTACCCAACCTCCACAACCTGAAATTAAACCAACCGAGTTATTCACCTAGAAACACGATCCTCGGTTCGAATATCCGTGCTAATTCCATGTTAATTAGCATACAATTTGATATTACTATAATGTATGTATAATCTTTAATGTGTTAGTAATACAAGTACCCGTAACCGGTGGCGGTGGTGACAGCTCACGGGCTGATGATACTGAAATCACGGTAAACAGTCAGATTAATGATTTATGATGAGAATGACAGTTCTAGGTATCAACCTACCCGAGATGAATTCGTAAGAGTATTTGAATCCAGTAGCTCTTCCTCCGTTGGCGTAGAACCTGACGATCAATGAGTTCCCTCTCGATGTGATGATGGGCGGACGGAATGAATTTCCAGTCAGCACGTGGCTTCTCGAACTGTTGGAATCGAAAATCTGCAACCGACAAAACATACGGAATGACCAAACGTGTTTGGGATTGAATCGCAATGGTTCTAACCTCGATGAACGACCACGGCGTCAGCTGATAATCCTCAAAGTTGATTCTGATCAAAGTGGAAGAATCCTTGGCCTGGAACTTGACCTCTCCGCTGTAATCCCGGGGGTAGGGATTGGGGAAGAACGGGGATTTCACCACTCCTTTCTGTCTGGCTTCACCGTAGATGATCTCAGCATTACCTGCAGTGAATTACATTACGTAATCATTATTACGACCGGTTAAATTAACTATTACGGATGACGGAGAATTCCAGAGTGAGAGATACGCTGATGTTCTTGCTGAAGATGTAACTGACGAATACACTCCGGCCTATCGATCGGAATTCTTGAACTGGAGAATTGGTGTCACTGCAGAAATAGACCGGGTTCGTGTAGATGTTCTCCTTAACGGTGACGTAATCGCAACCCCTGAAAGATGAATAGCTTGTAATCATCGATGATAGTAGATAGGTAGATAAGTAAGTAGTAGTTAATAGTAAAAACTGGAACTTGTAAATGTTACCCGCAAATGTCGTTTCCAGCAGATCTTCGACATCTGGAGAAATCCTGGAACTTGAACCTTATGGTTATGGAACACGACGGGCAAGAGTTGAGTTCGACGGAGCAGTGACCACCTCTGGACGAGTCGATTCCAGTGATGGACAGCTGAGATGGGAAACTCAGGTAGGATCGATTGGGAGGCAGGATCTCTTCAGCACTGGGGACAGTAGCCGTCAAAAGACCGCTCTCTCCTTCTTCCAGGTAGAACCTCTTGGCTCCATAACTTCCCGAGACGCAAATGTCGTTCCTCAAGACGTCGCTGGAACCGATGGAAGCGCAACTGGAACGCTGCACCAACCAGAGTACTATGGCCGCTAGCCATGGGAGTAGCGAATCTACATTTGAAACCAAACTTGAGGGACTTCTAATAGCAATTTTAACTTTAATTCCTTAACTAATAAAAGTTAATACTACAAGGTTAATTTTTACCGGCATGATGATTCACCTTCATTTACTAGTTCAATCTTAGTTGGTTTACTATTGGGACGTATTAACTATCGACATCTCGTTCCATGAATTATATTATATTTGTGATCGCACAGTTAGTTCCTTTACATCAAACTATCAATAGTTATTTTAAACTTGGATAAACTACTAACACACCATAACATTTAAGCGAATAATCATTGCAAATTCACAGCTAAGTACTGAATTCGAAAGCAAACCTTGGAATGTCGTCGCCGTATTGATGAGAGCCACTTTGGCACGCGCACTAAAGAGACAGAGATACAAAACTTTTATCAACTCGACTGGAATGTCGTGTCTGTTTTCGCGAGGCAAACTTCACCGGGTCGTCAAAACCGAGCTATTGAGAGGCTCACGGCTTCCAACGTGCCTTTTTAGGACAGGATCCCCTTAGGGTAAATTCAATTTGTTCAGAAGATACTGAACGACACAAGGGACAGACAGGACAGCGAATCCTTGCAAGTTCCATGAAGAAAATAAATTTACTTTTGGAAAAAATCCTCGCGCGCGTGTTACGAAAGGGAAGAACTACAAGCCGAGTTGTGCATACGTTACAAAGATCTATTTTATTTCCCTCCTCTACTACGTTTCATGACAATGTAACAAAAAATTGGGGTTCGCTTATCATTCGTATTGGAAAATTCCGACACGATTCCAACAATTCCGTCGTTCTCAACTGTTTGTCTGTGTGTTCGTGTCGTTGGAAATTTCTCCAGGAGGCACATTTTCCTTCAACACTTTCCAATGGCAAAGAAAGGAAGGAAAACCAATCAAATTAAAGAGATAATAATAAAAAAGGAAAAAAAAACACGTAAACAGTTGCACGTTGTTCATATAACTGAGATACACTAGAGCCAAAATGGACGGCATTTTAAAAGAAGTACCAGAGATTTAAAAGAGTTAAGAGATTTCATGGCAGATCTGTTCGCAAGCCTGTGGTTGTTTTTGCATAGAAAAAGACACCCAAGGTCGTTTTTTAGTTGAGAGAAAACTGTGGAAACTGGTAAAATGGATAAAAGAAAAAATAACAAGTAGCCAAATCCTATTACAATGCAAAGCAGGACTGGCCTTTTAATCTTATTATAGTTTTTTATTTTATTTTACAGAGAGGTCGGCCCGGTACTCTTGTGGGATTCTTTCAGGGATTGCACACTACAAGTAATTTGCCGAACATTTCCTGGAAAAGAGCGTGGTAACCATGGCAACCAGCAGTGTGAACGCCAGGGAAGCATGTAGAGGAGACACTGCGTTATAGATGGGACAGTACGGGCATTGGTAACTACCGCACACTTGGCAAATGTCCAAGACGTACATCTCGAAAGCGTCAAAGATACTCTCGTTGAAACGTTCCGGAGCGTAGTAGTCGTAGACACGGATGGGTAGGAAGCGCGTCATGTTGGCCACAGGATACCATCGTTCCAAGGTGAATTTGACGCAGACATCGTCCCTGTCCAGGTAATCGAAATAGAAGACAACTTTATGATCCAAGTACTTGGCACGTCGTAGATTGCGCACGTTCCCATCCAGGACGTACGTATCGAGGGCCTGCTGCTGGACAAAGTATCCCGTGGGTACGGCGACGTCTAAAACAGCCATGCCCGAGGTATTGCTCTCTCTGGGGTTATTCCATCGCTGGCAGATGTTGTAGTTGATGTGAGAGGCGTTACGACCGGAGAAATTGATGCGGTACGTCATGTTGAACGCCGGCAGAGGTGGCTGCGTAACGAAGCGGTTCACGTCCACGTTGTACTGGAGGGAGAGCTGCATAATGGCGTAACCGGCGCCCTGAGCGTGGACCTTAACGCTGCCCCAGGCTTCGGGAATGTCCATGTACTGCGGCTGGGCCAAATTGTGCTCGTTGATGTACATGGTTTTATGCAGGTTCGGGTTGGATGTAGCTTCGACGTCGAGTCTCAGGTTGGTGACTTCGCGGATGCGGTGACGGACGGTGTATTCGATAAGGGCCTGGATGAAAGAAAGTTACCAATTTAATTTGAATCCGCTACAAATGGTAAATGAATGAACAAAACAAGACGAATAACTAGTTTACCTTAATTAGACAGATATAGAAAAGAAATTGAGATATTATATTAATTTATAATTAATTATAACTATATTACTTTGTAAAATTAAGATAACGTATTTGATGAGACAGAGAGACAAGATGTATAATTTAATATATATAAGAATAACTAGATGATACGATACTCAGTATTCTTAAAATTAGTTACAGTTAGTTAATAACCATTAAATAATGATTTTTATCGTAGGGATTTTAAAAGTTAAACAATGATTAAAATAAATACAGTTAATATATATATTATTAATGATTCATTACTATTAGGATTGAAATAAATTTAACTTACAGACTTTTAATTCAGGAAAATATTGTCCTACCTTATTATTGTTATTCGAATAATACTTGAATATTAATAATACATCGGCTAAAATAAATTTGTATCTGTTATAGATTTTAATTACCTGAAGTGCGATAATAGAATCCTGAGTAGAAGCCCACCCGCCATCTGTCAACCTCTGCGTGTTAAGCCACTTGACGATGGGTTCGACAAACAGTTCCTGGCGTCCAACGTAAGTCAGCAGCGCGTAAGCGGTAGCCTCAATGTTGGTGGCATCATGGGCATGAGGTAGACGAGGCAGCAGGAAAGGACGCTGGTTTTCAACTCGTTCCGCTGGAAGAGGCACCGCTGCCCTGCCCCAGTACGTGTAACCTCCTTCCTCGCGAGCATGGCGGCGCAACAGTCCGAAAGCCGCTTCAGCTGACGTACTCTTAGCGAACATGAGCGCGTAGGATACAATAGCAATCTCGTAGGGGTCTCCATGACGTTCCAGCAGGTTTAGATTGCGATCAAGCCACTGAATAGCTTTGGAACGCGCAACAGCCACGCGAGGACCCAGTTCTCCAGGAAGGTCTCGAATCGTCGTCAAGGCAATGACCACGTGAGCCGTCAAGGATATGTTTCGGAAGCGAATAGGATCGTTTATCCCCCACGAGGTGCTGCTGTTCATCTTGCGGTCAGCGAAACGGGATACTTCGTAGAAAGCGCCTTCTGGAGACTGGAACTGCACCAGCCAGTCAACCGACTTGGCGATGGCCATGGGGTCGATGTAGAGATAGTTTTCCCACTCGTTGAAATTGGCGTCGGCGAGGATCCTAGCGCAGAAGGCGGTCAGCCAGACGCTCTTTGATGACGAGTTCCAGTCGCTGCGGAAGTAACTGAAGGAACCGTCGTCATTCTGGAACGATAACTGGCGTTGGTAGGCGATATTGAGGTGATGGAAGGCCTGTCTGTCGACTTCGCGTTTCCTTTGCGAGGTAAGACGGAGGTATTTGACCGTGTAGAGATTCGAGGCGAAGCTGTACATGTTCTGTTCAGCGCAATCCAGCGGCAGATTCAGCAAGGAAGTCGAATTGACCGGCATTGTGGGGAAGGCAGGACCGACGACGTCGCCGACCAGCGTCACCCGTGCACGGTTAGATCCAAAGACGTAGTAGCGATCCTTGTCGTAAGGAATGATTGGAGTCTCCGTCACGTTGATGTACATGTACTGAAGGAACCAGCCGCGGTTGCTGAGATCCAGCAAGACGGTTGTGTGACGGTACTGCGGTACTCCGTCAGCTTCGACGAGCAGACGGCGGGTGATTTGATCCTTTCGCACCAGAGCCTTGGCCTGGATTGTGACGAAGACTTCTCCGAGACGCTGGGGAACGATGGGCATGTAGACGACTAAAGAGCCTTGCGCTGGAATGAACACCAAATGCTGCTTTTCACCTGTTGAGAACACAATTTTAATGTTGAAAATGTGATTATAACTTTTATGCGTTCGTAGCAAGGCTTAGAATTAACGTACAAGTAATATTTTCATGTGAATGTGAAACTAGGAATAACATAAAACATGCTTTTCTAAAGCCCGTATAAATTATAACGACGGTCTACAGTAATATTATAAACAGTCGTTTTATCCGTAAAATAAACTAAATTCCCATCAATTAGTTAATGTTATTTTCAAAATGTTATTTACTTAAATTTCTTTCTAAATATCAATTAAACTATTGTAACTTTAACGATTTGATTTATTAGTTACAGTTAGAAAATTACCAGAAGAAGTCCTGGGATTGTAAGAAACGACTTCTCCTTTCTCCTCGACATGGACGAATTTATAATCCCTCGAGTTCCCCAGGATAACCAGCGCTTCCAGGTCCTGCGTCATGTAGTTAAAGAGGGTAACACGGATTCCAACTTGTTCTCCCTGTCTGCACGTGGACGGCATTTCCACATTCATATAGAAGGGTTTGAATCCAGCAAAATCCTGGGCAGACTTGACCAATCCAAAGCCAAGTTTGGGGCTCATGCTGAAAGCCGAAACCACCCAATGCGTCGGCACTTCCGGGATCGGTACATTGAAGATGTAATGTCCATGAGGTCCAATGTTGAAGTCGGTCCACAACCAGGAATTTTCGTACATGCGTAAAACGCGATTGGAACGATGCAGGCGGTACTGGAACAGTTCCTGGAGAGCTGTCGAAGGACATCCAGCCTCATCAGAACGGTCCTCGCAATCAAAGACGCCATCGCATCGACGTTCTGCCCGATAGCAGACTCCGCTCATGCAGCTGGCCAGACCGAGGGAGATGTTACAGTTGTCCGGACGACGGACGACATTGGCATCGGTAAAGACAATCAGGTTGGCGTACTCGAAAGTCCGGTTAGCGTCGACGCCGTACGTCGATGAAGGGAAATGGACGATGTGGTCGGGGTTGCCCTCGCGTGAAGTCCAGAAATGAGTTAGAGTCCCTACGAGAGCATAAAAAAGATAACTAATTTTAAGTAATTTAGGTTTATTAAGTTAATTATTTACTAATTTTAAAAGCTAAAATAACATAGCCTAAACTTCAAACAAGGACGATGTAGTATTCGCACGAAGAAGGGATCATATTAATATACCGTTGAGTCCTTCGTCGAAATCAGACATTTTCCTAATGACTTCCGCATATGACAGTTCATTTCCAGCCTGCATGTTGTAGAAGCCCTTGTCCACGGCAGAGATTCCCACGTAAGATCCAGGTTCTCCCAAAACGACGACTTCGACAGTGTCGCCGGTTTTGTCCTTCATGGGGTTCAGCTGAAGGGTGAAGTTATTGCGCGAGATGCCATTAACGGGGAAGGTCAGACTGTCGGCAACCACTTCTCCGTACTTGGCCACGTGATAGACGACGATGGTAGCAGCTGGTGCCATTTCCGCGCTCAGCGTGATCGATAAGGTGCTAATGCTCTGGCTCATCAGCTCGCTACCCGTCAGAAGAATGATGCCCTTGGAGAGAACCACGTAGTTGTAGTCCTTCATGTAGAAGTTGGAGCGCACGTGGAAGATGATGTATTCTCCGACCTATGGGAAAGAAGGGCAACAGAATTTATTATCATGAAAGGATAATTATATACTAGAATTACTCACTCTTAATTCATTTACCAGGAATTATACATTAATAGTTACGTAACATGATAGATAAACAGATAGATAGATAGATACGTAAATGATGATATAATGTAAACAGACTATTATATGTAATGAACTGTACAACTGTATATTAATATAACATGATAGATAATGACCATGTAATGCATAGCAAATAATTTAATTCTTCTTCAATATTTCTATATTTCTATATCTGTATGCCTATATATATTAAATCATGTAATTGTACAATAATAGCACAATAAAGTACGACTGCACAATAGTATTATAGGATAGATAACTAATGGTTGAAAATAGTTTCAACTATGAAATTCATGTCTATATTTCTACACGTCTATATTGCTGTAAGAAATATGATTGTATAATAGGATAGTTAGCAATTTCAAATTTGTATTAAATATAGATATGTTAATATCTATAAAAATAAACATTACATAGATTAAGATGGAACGAGTCTGAAAAGCTGCTGTATAATCACTAATTTAATTAGCATTAAATTTGGAAGAAAAATTAACATGAAAGAAGTGATTTTGTACTTTTGGACTGTGCGTAGACGTAAGAACGCGAAGGTGTTTATCCCCGTTGGAGTAATGCGTCATAACCATCAGGTCAGCAGTGGCCCTCTCTCCCAAAGCGTCCTTGTAATTGGCCGATAACCGCAATCCGCTGACGTCGTTGACGAGATCTTTGAGTCTGTTATCCGTGCTGCCTCCCGTCGACGTGGCACCGAGTTCGGAGCGAAGATCGATGGTGAATTCCCAGATTCCAGGTTGGCCTGACAGCATCTTGGGGTTTTTAATGTCCAGCGAGCGGGTAGCACTGCTGCGGAAGGAAACAACGGGCCGGATTTCCAAGCGGTCGTCACCTAAGCGATCCAGCGGAAGAGGAGATCCATCGTGGAAGGATATGGCGAGCTGTAAAGTGAAAACGAGGGAAGTTAATCGTACTACTGAGCGGTGTTGTTTAATTTGTATCTTACATAGCAAGTGAACGGCATCGCAGGTTTGAAAACCTGAGGGGTTCCACCGAGGAATTCCAGTTTGATCGACGAGTTGTAGATCCTAGCCGTTGAGAATCCTTCCACGTACTCTTCCCTGAACCTATCTCCGACTATAGCCGTTAGCCTGAGTTCCATGCCGTCCAGTTTTGGAACGATGCGGCGGAGATCCTCTATAGGGTAGCGGAAGTCGTACGTACCCCGGAACTATTTTTTAAAAAAAATAACTCCATTAATAAGTTTAAGGTGATTCCGGATCATAAATAGTTACTTAGATTCATAATATTATGTAATAATACAATAACATTTGATTAAAAATTTAAATTTGAACGATCAGCTTACGTCATTCAGCATCTCTGATCCTTCAAAGGTCCTTGGTGTAAACCAGCCTCCGAATGCCTCGTTCTGCAACGAACAAAAGTGTTAACTTAGATTGCACGGAGCACTTATCGTTAGCGATACAGGAAAGGTAAAAAGAGATGGGAAAAAGCGATTTGCTGATGGTTTGGAGGGGCTAACGTACAAAAGTCAGGTTCCGTTCGATGATGGGTTCTTTGAGTCCCGGCCTGGGATCCCAGCGAATGGGCCTAAATGTGGCTTTCAGGGTCAGATTGCCAGTAACTGGAGCGCCGCTAGTGTAGTTGGCCATTACGGAGCCGTAGATGTATTCGTCGTTGTCAAAGAAGAAAGCTGGCATGGATACATTGACCTAAAGGTACGAATTGGTAAGGAATGTTTCGACAGTGAAGTTGTTCAGCTCAGGAGATCTAGTTTTTTAACATGACAAACAGAGGGTCAACTTTATTTAGCTATGAATCTGCCTATCCCTGTATCTGTCTAACTATCAATGTATGTTTCTAGCTATCCAGCTATCTATCTATCTATCTACAAAACTGCCTAGCTTTGTCATTGGACCTATGTAACTTTACTCTTGTATTTGTAATTAACCATCTTTCTATACGTTTTGTATATCTATTGATCTATCTCTTAAGTCTACCTAACTATCTTTCTGTCTTTTTATCTATCCATCTGTCTATCTGTCTGTCTCTCTATCTATCTAACTATCTATGTATAGTCTATTTATCTACCCATCTGTCTGCCTGTCCATCTGTCTAACTGTCTATCTATTTACCTACCTACCTCTCTATCCATCTATCTAGGTACCTCTTGATCTATCTATCTATATATGTTGATCTATCTGTCTGTCTATCTAACAATCTATCTAACCTATCTATCTATTGATCTATCTATCTGTCTATGATCTGTCTATCTAACAATCTATCTATCTATCTATCTATCTAACAATCTATCTATCTATCTATCTGTCTATGCATCCATCTATATATCTAAACGACGGTTAAAAATTTAGTAGTTATAACTGACTTGTAAATAATGGACTGTAGGTAGAATAACGCATACGTAATAACTGAAATTTTTTTTATAGATTTAGCAAACCTCGAATCGTGTTTGGTAATATTCTTCCACGTGGAAAAACTCTTCTTCCTCCTGTCCCTGAGCTCTGACGCGAATGGCCCACTTGCCGTACGTCGGCTGGTCCGAGAGAGCGTAATCCAAGCTGACGGCTCCAAAGTTGGACTGCGACCCACAATTGATCAGATTAAGCATCTGTGGCAGCGTTAGAGGCAAAGTCAAGTTTGTAAAATTACCTGGCGAGATAGCCAGCGACGAACAACAAAGCCGCGCGGGTCGTGCATGTAAACATCAATGGCGTCGTCAAAGGCGCGCAACTCGGTGTTGATGGGGATCACGCGGAATTTCACTAAAAAACAAGATTTCCGGATTAACCAGCAAATAAGCACAAACAGATGACGCGACTGGGGAAAATTAAATTGATAATTTTATTTAATTTTAATTATTTTAAATGTCTTGAAACACTGGATTTAAATATTGAAACGATTCAAAGTTTTTCTTAAACTGTCAGGATATTCTGAAAAAAATAAATCAAATAGATCGTAACAAGTTCAATTAAACTGAACAATAAAAATGTCTAACAACGATATATTCATACAATTTCGACCATTACACCACAGGGGTTTTAGCACGAAAATTACAAGGAATAAACAATGAAATAACAATTCTATGTGTTTACTTGATATTCCCAGCAACATAGCCCTAACCCGAGAGTAAATTCAAATATACAAATAATATGTAATTCATTATATGTAAATGTTTATTCATGTAATTTATAAATTATCTAGATAGAAGAAAAACTAAGAAAGTTATATCCAACTACCGCTTTGCCCTTGGTGATAAACCGGCTTTTCCGTCTGGACAAGGATAGTCAAAGACCTCTGCGAAAAGCTCAGCATTGTCTCGTTGAGGAAAGCAGTTCCGCCCAAAGCGCGGTCCGTATTGCCCTCGACGCGCAGCCGGTAAAGTCCTGGAACAGTGGTTCCTGGAATCTATTTTTGTATTTAAAAGAAAAATAAACAAACCTTGAATCGGCAACGTTATTTAACTGCACTTGTAATACCACCAATTGTTAATTTCAATAAGGTTTAAGTTAAAATGGTTACATATATTACCTTGATAAGAAGGGATTCGGGTGTTCCAGCACGGCACTCTTGACTGGCCGAACCGATATCCACTCCATTCCTGAGGATCGACGCCCTGACGGAAATCGGGTACTGAGAACTGAGAATAGAAACGGCTACCCGGTAAATCTGACCCGGTCTGATGACCCGGCTGGCCACGATCAAGTATTGCCTGCGAAAACAAATCAACACGTTCGGTGGGTGTTTAAGAGGCGTCGATAATCTGACGTTCTCGGTCATATTGTTACGGTTCGCTGAAGATTATGTTGTTGGACTCGGGGCCTCGCCGACCGAACGGATCGTTGGGGCTGCTATTGTCGCGGGGGATCGAGTTGGGATTTTGTGCAGCTGTAGCTCCGATAATACAGGCTAGAATAACACTCCACACCGTCACCTCCATTTCGGCGGTCGCTAATTAAAATATCCGCAACCTAAGAAGATTCCAATAGGAAATTAATCATTTTGACGTGTGTAATATCAATTTCCAGACGATATCAAAAAGGTGAGAATCTTCAAATTGTATACTGATCGCCTATTGAATTAAAATTAATTTAAGTTTGAATTAGATAAATTCTTGCATACATTACAGCACTCAGATTAAGTCTTTGAACTGTTGATGAATTTATTAGTATATAACACTTGAGTAGGATATAATACAGGGTAGTGAAATACTTCAATAGGGTCAGTACCACGGCTTGGAAACCGGAGTGACCCCCTCGACGAATGACCGACTGAAATCAATACTTTTTCTTTTCTTTTCTTTTTTTGAAATCCAAGGGCGGCCAATTTGTTGAAACTCGATTCCAACGCCGGCCTGGAATAGTTGGGATTTTTGCTTTGAATGAGGGGTTGGCAACGGCTTTGCCGTTAAATCCCTAACATCAATTTCAGGATAATGTGTACCAAACGGTCAGTACACTGTTTAATTATGCCATTCTACAATAATTACCTGTTTATTTTTAATGATTAATATTATTATTATATTTTATTAAATATTTCCCTGACTCGATTTATTTGCTTACTGGATAATTTAGGATATTGTATTATAACATTTGATTTAATTTATTTAAGTATTCGTCGGTTTCCAGGGGGTTGAAAATTTACAAGTTGCAACCCCAGTATCGGATCGCACTGGACTGGACGTTGTACAACAACACCCTGTGATTATCAGAAGGTAGAAAATAGTCCGGAACACTATTGGAATATAGAATCCGGTACAACGCGTCGGAAACCTTATATCTGGTGCGCTCGCGGCCGTTTTTGCGTGGGACGGCAAAAGGTGTGGATCGGCCGGAAGTGTTCCTCTATGGAACACCACTGGCAACCCTGCTGGAGATTATGTCAAGCGAGAATAATGGACTTCAGCTGCTTTTCACTCACAGAACTGTGTGATGGAAAGCTCCTCCCCCCACCCTCACCCCCCGTTTTGGTTTGTTGTTGTTCCAAAACGGTGCACAAGTGAATAAGCGCGAACCGCCAAACATCTAACAATATCTTCAACATGACAATATCACGCAAACTCAAATTAATAGAAATTTCAATCTTAATCAAGTGATTCAGATTGATGAAGATAAGAATTAAATATAAAGCCCTAAACTCAAGATTTAACGGAAAACAATTCAGATGTCTTCAACAAGACAATCATGAAAATGTGAGATACTTTTACTAAATCACAAAAGTTTTAATTTATATTAATTTGTTCAGGCAATAGTTGAAACTTGTTGACAAATTCATGATCTATCTATGCAATACAATATAATAGACATACATTTAAGATAATGACAATATATATCACAAGTACAAAGTATTCGTTCTTCTTTAATTCATTCACTGAAACATAAGAAATTTAGTTACATAATGGTAATTAAGTTAAACCTTATTAAGTTATCCAGGTAATGAAAAGAGGATCGATAAACATTACAGGTTCACTCGTTCAATCACTGAAACATAAATATTAAACTACGAATCATTAATCCAATTTAAAATACCAAACGCGCGCTTCTACAGGCCGGAATTAAAATTACAAAAATTAAATAAAAAATTAAAGTGAAATAAGGTTGAAAGGAGAAAGAGGGAGATAGATGAATAGACAGACTGAGAGGCACGTGACACTTCAAAAAGCCCATCCTATTGGTTGCATGTTTGCTCACTGATAATCCTCTAAAAACCTCTTCACTTGCGGAGATTAATACTCGGCCGCGCATCAAACCCGCGTGTGTGTGTGTGTGTTCGTCTCGAGTGTTTCACGTGTGCAACCCCCGCGTAACACGGTTATTTTTACCCACCGATACAATCCAGATAATACTAATCAGAATAAATTCAATTCAATTAAATTTAATTATTTTAATTAACTTTTAATAGAAGTACAAATCGGACACTGCAAATAATAATATTCATTAAAAAACATAAACTATGACTTATATTCATCTTAACACATTATTACTATATTAAAATCAGTTGTAATGTTTATTTTTTTGACGCCCAATATATCCAGATAAAGTAAAAATCAAGAACCCAAAAGTATTCATCATGACTAATCATGTAATTGAATTAAAACTAATTAGATTGAAACAATCAAAATTCGAATATAAACAGAAAAATCTAGAATAGTGTAACAATAATATTTATTATTAGTAAAAATATCAGCTATTACTTTTACTCGTCCAAATAAACTATTATTGTATTAAGTGTTATGCTACAATATAAGAATGAGTGCGTATTAGCCACGCACGGGAAAACAAGGTAATAAAGGTGAACTCCATTTAGAAAACTATTGCGGGTGCTAACAAATAACATCAGGTCAAAGGTCATGAATCATGGGTAACGGAAGGGCCATCCTCTTCCTTCCATCGCATCCCCCCCTAACCTCTCTTTCCGCAGTGGGGCGCTAACGTTATTTATCGATCACTGCGCTGGGCGCAAAAAAAAAGAATTATGTACGGCAGCAGATGTTTGCCCAGCAAATTTCGACATTATGAACAGAAAAATGGTTTGATTTATTGAAAAATTAGCACTCCCTCTGCCCTTCCTTTT
The DNA here is from genome assembly GCA_022114935.1 of Leptestheria dahalacensis. NCBI lineage: Eukaryota > Metazoa > Arthropoda > Branchiopoda > Diplostraca > Leptestheriidae > Leptestheria > Leptestheria dahalacensis. The sequence goes on from JAIQCU010000767.1 coordinate 64,508, forward strand.
CCATTACAAAAAAAAAATAAAATAGCCTGTCATGCATTCTATAGAGCAATACAAAAAAATGGTTCTTGCTGGGAGAAAGTTGATCGCTTACGGCAGCCACGATGTCACAGTTAAAACAACCAAAAAAATACTGAACGTAGTACTGATAGTACTTAATACACTAGTAAAGTTTCAGTCAAATCGGATTGTAAGTTGTGCCAAAATAAAATTCTAAAGTTAAATAGATCCATCATTTCCTATACCAGTCAGACTGTTAGGGGTTCTTGCTGATCAAAAGTCGATCGCTCGTGACAACCACGTTTTCACAGTTATAATAACCAAAAAAATACTGAGTGTAGTACTGATAGTGCTTCATATACTAGTAAAGTCTCACTTGAACTGAGCTGATAGTTGTGCCAAAATAAAGTTCTAAAGTCAACAGGATCCATAATTTTCTACCATTCAGAATTTTTTTCTTGTTGCTTTAGACTGTACGTGTAAAGAGCGATGGAATGTACACAAGGTTTCGTGTTTGCGGTCAAGTATCACATTGCACGCTCTTGTTGCGTTCTTGAAAAATGGCGCCAATGCGATAAAAGGGAAATACGGCAGTGACACGCTCTCACAGTAATCGTGTCTTTAAAAAAGGGAAACATAACGATTCAGGGTAAGTGTCAAGTTAAACGCCATCAAGAAAAATTAATAACATAGTTAATAAAAAAGTTAAAGAAAAGTTAATACATATATGAAGACCAGATTCAAGCCTATTGGCAAATATTTGAATTTTTTGTAATTTTAATCTTTAAGTGTACAAGGGTTACACTGAAGTAAAACTGTTAATTTTTAAATTAACTTTAAAGGCATTTAATTCGGTTGATGTGTAACTTTAATTAAGGTTATTAAGTTTGAATTTTAAAAATATATATGTGTATAGGATTTGACATGTCTTTGTCAGATCGCATGAAGGTTAAGATGACCGCTGGTAAGGTTATTATTATTAACGGCCGACTGTATTCAATTTTTAATATTTCAGCTAAGTAATAAATTTCAACAGTATTAATCACTAATTTAAGTCACACTGAACACATTTGAATATTACGCTATACAATACAAAACAGAAATGCAATATGACTTTAATCCTAATCTAATAAATTAAATACAATAATTCCGAATTTCTTTTTTAGTTTTGTGCCTCGTGTAAATCGACTCGCAGTCTTGTCCAGTTATCCACGGTTAAAATACATACTTAATTTTCAAATTAATCAGTAGTAAAATACAAGTATAATTTGCACGTAATCAAGTCTTACCGATTTGCAGTATACCGCTATAATTACACAGGCAATTTCAGTAGCCGTCCACGACAATTTGTTCCTTTCACATCAATCAAACTCGATTAACTTTTTCAACATCGAAATTCAATCAACTATTTTTTGTCGATTATTCACCTCCGGAAATACGGACACGGAAGAGGGGGGGGGGCTGGGGGTGAAAGGTGAAATGAGGAAGTCAGTCAGCCCGTGTGTAGCCGGGACCGCGTCCAGCTGCTTACTGCTCGTTTCTATCGCTGCTTGTCGCTGACTGGCACACGTGAATGAACAATGGCAATCTTGTATTGCAAACCCCACGGCTCCGTTTTGTTTGGGGGTGGAGGGGGGTGGACGAGGGTTGGGAAAAAAATTAGACGAGGAAGAGGGAAAAGGAGGGGTGAAATTCATCCCCCCCCCAATATAGCCTGGTGGTGTATATACGTTGTGTGGATGTGCGAGGTGAGGGGAGAAAGGGGGTAGGGGTTATAATAGAAAGTCACGTGACTAGGGCAAATGGAGATGACGCTGTTTTATGATGAAGCGATCATTTTACCAGAGAGGATGCAAAGTGTGAACAGATGTATGTATCGTTGTTTACGATCTATAACGCGTGTGGGTGCTTTTAATTAACGTATTAATTCATCCGAATCAGTCGGTCTTTTAGTTTAATCACTAACGCACCTGTTAATTAATTCGATATCAATTAACATTATATGTAATATCGAGTTATTCTAAACATATAATATAATTGAATTGAATTAGTAATAAAGACTGTTAAAAGTTTGTGAAGACTATATCAAAATTGTCGAAAATCTAATTGTATTAAAAACTAACCAAATATCGGATAGTTTATATAACTTAACTCGATATTGTAAAGATAATTAATTATCTAAAAATATGTCATAATGATCAGAATTAACATTCGATGGAGATAATAATCGAGATTCATAATTTGTTTTAACGATGAACCATTTAAAACTGGAAACTTAATTCATTTCGATGAAATGTTGAAAGAAGTTCAGTTAATTCAATTGTTTATTTATTTATTTTTCTCGATAATTTCATCTAAAATAGACGCCCAGGGTTTTACGCGTCGCGCGCCAGGATAATTAGTCGGTCACGAGCGCGTCACACTCTTTACGCGCGCGACAGCGTGCGACGCGCACCCAAACTGCATAAAGCCCACCCTCGAAAACACAACGGCAAAACAATTTCACTGACGTGAAGTTAAACTTTTTCTCGAGAATCTAAATATTTAGATTTTGAGATTTTGATATCAAAATAGGAAGGGTACTAAGAGGAGGAATCGCAGGATTCTTGAGATTCACACTGGTGATTCCTCGCTTGTTATGCAACTCTTAAAATAATCTATTCAACATTTACTGTGATTTTACGTTCCAGGATCCAGCATGGTTCTTAAGTTATAATGGTCTATCTATCTTTCTACCCGTGTATCTGTCTGTGTACCTATCTATGCATGTACCTGTCTATCCATATCTCCTTACCTATCCGCGTATATCATGTGTCTATCTTTCTAGCTGCCTAACCATCTATCTATCGATCTATTTTTATTAGGTAGATAGGCAGATAATAGTTAAGTACACGTATAGGTAGAAAGGCTGGCGGGTAGATAGATAGATAGACAGATAGGCTAGATAGATGGCTAGGTACAACTAGGCATGTAAGAAAGGTAGGTGAAGACAGACAGGCAGATAGGTAGTTGGGTAGCTAGGTAGGATAATATTTTCATGCGTCAATGTATCACTATCTATCTACCTATCTATCTATCTATCTAACTAACTATCTACCATGCAATCTGTCTATCAGCCAGCCTACCTGTCTACCTATATGTCTCTGCCTATCTATCGATATGTCTACTACCTATCTATCTACCTATCTCTATCAATCTATCTACCTAACTATCTACCAATTTGTCTATCAGCCTACCTACCTGTCTACCAATATGTCTCTGCCTATCTATTGATATGTCTAATACCTGTCTTTCTTTCTGTCTGTCTATTTAACTACCTATCTACCTGCCTACCTATCTATGCATCTGCCTAACTGTAAATCTATCTATCTATCGGTCTGTCTAACTATCTATATACCCTGTATATGAAGATTCGCGAGACTCCCATAAGTTCGCGTACCGCGCGGGCACATCTGGAACCGGTTTTCCGGAAAACAGAGCGTATTAGGGAAAAGAATCTCATTTGGACGATAACAAAGGGCATTTACGCTTCTACGAGAAACACGTGCGAGGCATTTGAAAATTCTTCGCCACCGATGCGAACCTCTACTTTAACTAAACTTGTCGTTTCTAATATCCGTTAAGCGGAACGGACAAGTACAGATTGCAATGAGAAGAACCTCAAAGGCGTCCTGATCTGTATATACCGCAGAACCTAAAATAACCCACTTAATTTTAATTATTTATTCCAATCCAATCCAGCAATACATTCGATTAGCCTTTTTATACATTTATAATTATAATATAGGTATTAGTATACATCAAGTTAGATCATACCTTAATTACGTTTAGCTACTTACCAAATTATTAACAGTCAGATATCGTTACATGAAATTCATAACTTAATAATGGTATTATATCTGATGAAATATTTAATTCGGTCGGGGATGTGCGAAGAAAAACGAGCTCAAAATTAAAACCCATATAAAAACTGAATTAAAGTATCGAGGTAATTAACAACCGTCTAGTTATAAAATAAAAAATTGCTAATTAAAATCTGAAGAAACAGATTTTCGAATGGTTTGCGGAAGGAAGTTCCTTTCTTCGGGTGTGCACGACTGACGGTCTCAATTTGGTTGCGTACAGAAGAATCTCTAGGGAATGATTCCGAACCCCAGAATTGGGCAACTTCCTGGATATTAAATGCAAAATGCCTCTTGAACGTGTCAGCACTCGCCAATCTGCAATTCCCTCCCGGGTTTAAGTTAACTCGTTTATTTACTTTAGAACGTGTCATCAACGTAGATAGATAGATAGATCGATAGATAGATAGATAGATAGAAAGATAGATAGAAAGATAGATAGGACAGATAGATAGGTTGATAGATAGATAGAGAGATATCTGAAGAAATGCTATATAATTAAAGTTAACTTATAAATTATTTTCGGGACACAGAAACAACGAAGTGTCAAGTTCATTTTAACTGCGATTATCTTAAATTTAATTAAATTTATCGAATATTGATTCATCCACAGCATAAAGGAATAACTCGTGGTTTAAACATAATTTACTTTAATTCGTATTAGATTTTCAAGGCTATTTTTTTGAACAAAAATATAAGACGCTCTAATGAGCGCGTCCTCCACGGTTTTCAAATTTCCCGCCAAACCGACAAACCCTCAAACCCAAATTAACATTTTGAAGACAATGAAAAACTAAAAACGAGAGGATTCACCAGAAACGGACACTTTGGTGGACAAATAATTGCCAAACACGGCAACCGGAAACAACCATTAGAGAAAAAATTACCCACCGGTAAGGGTTGACCAAACAATGATGGAAAGGGCCTCGCGCGCGCGTGCAACGAATTTTGTCCTGCTCCAAATGTTAATACCAACCCACGCGAAACTCGCATTTCGGGAGGGGTGTTTCACAACAACAAATACTCAGTAAAAAAGACAAAATTCGCGACACAAAAGATGCCCACTGAACTGTTTCCCTATTCGCACCATTACATCGATTAATCCGGCCATTTATTTGTCAACACGTGAAAGGGGATCCATATCGTGGGAACACGTGGGAGATGATTCTGCCAAGCTCACCTAGGTTGACCATATCGTGGGGGGCTTATTTAACATGTTAATAATTGTAGTCTTTGGAGTGATTATGGAACATCTCGAATAAAGCCAGGCTCACCTAAAAATCCTATATAAGCATTTTCGAAAATCTAGGTGAGCTTGGCATTCCCTGTCTGCTTTCTGAAATTACAGTCAAGATCACCTAGAATGACCATATGGAAGCTGTGTTATTTGAATTAAACATGGATCATTTCGAATAACGTCAAGCTCACCTAGAAGATCTATATGGGCACTTTCTAAAACCTAGGTGAGCTTGTTTTTTTTAAAACTTGTATACTTTTCCTTTAATAAATCCGTAACCAGAGGCACGGGTACGGTCAAGCTCGCCTAGATCAGCAATATTACTCAATCATAAACAAAATTAACACGAAGACATGGCTAAGCTCACCTAGATTCTCCATATAGCAAAAGTTGGAGAACCGATAATCACTGCAATGCGCCACATCCCTTCACACCGGATAAGCTCGCCTAGATTACCCATACAACTTTGACCATAGTAAACCAACTACACCCCGAATTCATCCAAAGGATACTTCAAAAACCTAGGCGAGCTTAGCAGTTACCTCCCAGCTAAGCTCACCTAGAACTTCCATATTATATAAGATTTTGCAGTTCCTTTGTCATTTCAAGTGTCATGTTCAGTAATCCTCAGTGCTATTACCGCCAAGATCGCCTAGGTTTTGAAACAACCTAGTAAGGGTGGGCGCGCACTGGTCGACCACACAAAAATCTCACGTACGGCTTCATGTAGGGTCACCATACATTGGATTTTCGGATTATTTTTCTCACATTGTAAGCTTCTGTGATTTCAAAACTAGTTACTTACCGAGAAAAAGAAGCCCGAAGTCGGTTGAAAAACAAAAAGCCCTTCTCAACCACGAGCAGCGTGGGGCGTGGCGGTCGCCTGGCTTCAAAATTTCCGCGTTGAGATTTTTTCAACGGATCTTTTCAAACGGTTGAAAAGTTTCAATACTGAGACTGGTTCGCCATGTTGCAGCTTTGCACTGTGAAGTCTTGAGCAGTTTGAAATGAAGAGTTTTGCTTTGCACTGATTAACGGAAAATTTGAACAAAAAAAACCCGAGTAAAGAAACAGTTTCTTGGCCCGGATAGCCGTTTCGTTTGGGTTTGAACAACACTGAGGCGGTTACCTTACCTGCCAGGTGAAAATGCAGGATGTCGGGGGAGCAGGTTGCCTGCGGGTAGTAAACGCCATCTGGCGATGTAAACAACGAATGAACATGGCCTGTTTAAGCTGGAAATAACAAACTTGTATAACTAACAGGTTAGGATATAAAGGTTAATTTAAATAGGGAAATTATGTAAATAAGATTTCGGTTGAACATGAATTGTTCACCTAATGTAAAAATAGAATAGTAAATTAAGTTTCATGAGAAAATACTTGGTTGTTTGAAAAATTTGATAAAAAATTATATTTTATTACTGAAATATTACAGTGATATTGAAAATAACAAAATACCTAATATTACTTGAACACATTTGAATTTTCCCATTAAAAAATATAAATGAGTTCCTCTTTTTGCCGCTAGGTACTGTCAAAACTCAACGGCTATTCATGCTGACTTGCGAATCAACAATCAACAACAACAGGGGTGGCAAGTTATGGTTAATGATGCACGTTTCGGGAAAACGCGGGTAACGTTTGATTTGAATCTGAGGAAGAAATTGTAAAATCCTAACTCCGCCGTGTTTTACAGGTACATACATATTAATTAGTTTACTTAATCAAAATGTACTTTTCTATTATTAACTTAATCTGAAGAATAAGATTATATTGAACCCCGTGAATGATAAACATGTCACTACACAGGTATATATAGCCTAATTTAAAATGGCTCTCAAGTCTGGTAGCGGAGACTTTAAAAACGAAGGAAGCGACATCAGCATCATCGCAGAAGTAGACAAAAATGGAGCGCAGCAGATTGAAGGCGAGTCGCCACTGGCTTTCAGCAACTGTACACCACCCGGGTATAAAGGCTTGGAGAACCTGGGAAATACTTGTTTCATGAACGCAAGCCTCCAGTGCCTGTTCAACACGGCACCGCTGATTATGTATTACAGTCGAGCAGGTAACATCCCGTGCTAACGTATAGACAGACCATGGTTACTAACGATTTGTAGATCTTGAACCCGAGATGTTTCATGGTGACATAATGCAGGAATTTGCATTACTTCTGCGGGGACTTTGGACGGAGTCCGCCCTTTCTTTTCCGCTCTCGCCATCGTTGCTGAAGCTATCCCTGTCGGCTCGACACCTGCAATTTCAAGGGTACAGGCAGCACGACGCGCAGGAGTTTCTAAGCTGTTTGCTCAACGAGCTAAAAGAAGTAACCCTTGTTTTATCAACAAGTATGAAAAAGCATTTCCGCAACTCTTGTGTATTTTTAGGATCACGAACGAGCACTCAGTCGACCAGTTTCAAGTGAAAATGTTGAAGTTCAGCGGGGATCCAGCCAGTCCATCATCTCTGACACTTTTTACGGGCAACTTCGGTCGACTCTCAAGTGTTCCGTCTGCTGCACGGTTCCGTCCTTCCAACGATTCTTATTTCGAAAAAGTAATTTTAAAAATATACTTTACAGGTATCGGAAGCTTGCGACCCGTTCCTCACGTTACCCGTGCCGGTCCCCGACGTGCAGGTCGTGATCAGCGCCCTGATATTCCTGCGGAGCTCGCCGTGCTTCCCGCTTTTGGTGAATTGAAATAAAAATTAAAAATATCTTACCAATATTTAAATTTATAGGAAAAGGTTCTACTTATAAATATGTAATTGTGAGATTTTGATATGAAACTAAAAATATAAATACTAATTGGGTAATAACAATTTCACCGTCATTAGGTGAAGGTTCCAATCAGTGAAAACACCCAAATCCATCGGATAAGGGCATTCCTTTGCGAGAGAACTGGCTTGAAAGCAGAATCTTTGCGAATACCAAGAACGGAGAAAGGTCGTATCACCGGCCTACTGGAGGACCACGCGTTGGCACTAACCGTCGTGCAGCTTAACACTAGTCTCCATGTGTTTGAAGTCCTGTGCGTGGAGGATGGTCAAGATTTTATCGAAATTCCAGTTTTTCAGGTAATTTCACGACTTGTGTATATTTTTAAAACTGATATAATTAACTTGTAACGCTTGTAATAATAAATTATTTATAATGGTTACTTTAGATATATATATAAATTGAATGCGAAATATTATTTGTTAAGGCTATCAACCTTAATTCCTTTATTTAAAAATATACTACGGCCTTTTTTGGGGTTCACATTTTACGTTAATTATGTAATTATTTAACTATTTTTGTTTTTTTATTTGTTATGTAATTATTATATTTATTTATTATTTAGTTATATTTACATATGATTTATTTTTTAATGGGAGAATATATCATTTAATTTTTTCTAACTTTGATTTGACACAAATTTTAACCTCAATTTAAACTTTCTCATTTTTCTCCATTTCATAGAGACTGCTCCGCCCAGCCATGCAACTGCCCAAGCATTGCCATTTCTGCAGTAAAACGTTAACCGCAGAGTCTTCAGTCGCCTGTCGTTGCTTACGATTCGCCTACTGCAGCACGGTACTTTCCCCTTTTCCCATGAAATTTTTAACAAATTTTCAACTATGAACAAGAGTTGGAAGTTTAAGATAACCGTACGTTTCTTTGGGTTTCACGTTATATTGCTGATTTAATTCCGCCAAATTTGACCTTTAGAATATAATTTTTGTTTAATTAGTGCTGCTTAATAATTGGGCGAATTAATTTATGAATTTATGTTGATTTTATTGGAATAGGTGTGCCAGCAGAGAGGCGAGAAAACTCACAAAGCCAACTGTAAAATCGTCCCTCAAGTTATCGGGCAGCCGTTCCTCGTCAGCTTGCCGAGTAAAGACGTTTCGTACGAGCTGTTGTATCGAACACTGGCCTCGTATGCCGCGTAAGTATTTTTTCTAATTCCTGTAATCCTAACGTATTTTATATTAATCGTATTGTCGATAAGCTGGTTTTTATTAATTATATAGCTGATTATATGATTAAATTTATATTAGTAATGACAAGTCCGTTATTGAAATAATTGTCCTTCAATCCTGCAATTTTTTCATTTAAATGCTGTAAATTTAATTGAATATGACAGCCTTTTAATTTTACTAGAGGCAAAAGAATTGTAATATCATATTTTATATTAAACAGAATATTGGCGAAATTATTGTCACGTGATTTAACAGTTTTCATTGATATTTGTTAGAAATTATTCGTACGGTGATATTTTATTGTATATCATAAATTTATTGTCCATGTTTTATTATTAATTGCTGTTGAATAGGTATTCCGTCGAGGCTGTGCAAATAAGTTCCGAATCGGCCACGTCAAAACTGCCCATGTTTTACATGAAGCCCGCCAACGAGAAAGGTCAGGGACTCGTGGGACGTGCCAGGATCGACCAGGGTAACGTGGATCTTCGTAACGTGCCTGGTCTGGCCCTCGACTGGCGTAACAACCCGGAGGTGGCCGACCATGTCGATGTCAGGGAGAAACGACTGCAGCAGAATAGCGAGGAGCGTGAAGCTGCGACTCTGACACAGTGCCTTCGACAGTTTTTCCAAGCGGAGTGTTTGCAGGGGAACGACGCCTGGTTTTGTCCGAAGTATTCATATCCTGTTCTGTCCTATTAGGTTATTTTATTTAATTATATTACTAATTATCTATTTAATAGTAATTACTATCATAAAGTAATAAAAAAAATCATAAAGTGAGCAAACAGATAAAAACATCGCCACCGGGTGGATTTGAACCACCAACCTTTTGGTTAACAGCCAAACGCGCTAACCGATTGCGCCACGGAGGCTTGTTATCGAACCGGGACGACGCTCCTGGTATTTACGGAACTGCAGCCCAGTACAGTCTACCACGTAGAATAAGCATAAGATAAGGGGCTCAAGGTTTTTTGGCTGGTATGTTTTTAAGTTTTATTTGTATAATAACGAAAATTCTTATGTACTAGAATCGAACTGTAAATTTTCAGTCAATTCGAACAAGTAGTTTTGCCGATATTAAATATCAAAGTTTGGAGCGGCGCGCCGTTTGTGAAACCTCGTTTTTTTATGGGGGTAGAATGTAAACGCTAAATGTCGTGTATGAATCGAGTCAACTTTCGTCGATTGGTGCTTGTCAGTTGTTCAGTACTCAGCTGTATTTGCCTAATAACCTGTAAACCATGTAATAGCGGTGGGTTTTCCTTCAGCGTAAAAGTCGAATTCCAATGAAATATTATTATTGGAAAACTGTACTAATCTTTATTACCGTTACATGGATAAGATTTTAAGTAATTATTATCATTAAGATTACGGTACTTATATATTATTCGTTACAGAGAATTGATAGGAATATCTACTAGAGATATAGACCCATATAGAAGTACATACTAGTATTACCCTATCTATCTATCTACCTACCTCTCTGTCTATCTGTATAATTATCCATCTGATCGCAGTTATGTTAAAATATTAATAATGATTTTTCCCCCTTAAGGTGTGCAATTTCCTGCCCGGTTACCAAGCAGCTTGAACTGGGTCGCCTGCCGCCTGTTCTCGTCATACAGCTGAAGAAGTTCTCGTACGACAATGGCCGGCAGAAGAAAGATGTCGATGTCAAATTCCCGTTGAAGTATCAACCCTTTCATATTCTTCTAGTGTAGCCATAATTTTAACTAGTCACGTGATAAACTTTTGATAATTTAACTATTAAGTAGTCCGAATTAGTTAATTTTGATTTTTGCTATTACGGTATCCTTTCAAGCAGACCTTGCAATCTTGGTTAAATTTACGTTATACATTGATCCATTTTATATATTATTTTATTATTCTATAATACTTACTGCTCTACTATATTACCATACGGTTATATACTGGTCGTATTAATTTATCAAATTCTCTGATGAATCAAGTTAATTTGATGAATTTAAAAGTTGAAACGAATAAGCTATGTTGAATCCGACTAATATTAAAAATTAAATTGTTATTTCAGAGGATTGGACATGTCTCCGTACCTCGGGAACCACGAAGGCCGCCAGGAAACCGTCTACGATCTGTACGCTGTCGTGAACCATTACGGAAGTGCAGCATCAGGCCATTACACGGCGTTTGCCAGGCGACCGCGCTTGTCCGATTCCACACAGAGTCTCTTCGGTAAATGCGAGACACTTTGATTTATATTTTTTTGAATGAACATTCGGCTGACCAATTTAATTGGATAAAAGTTTAAGTTTAAGTGTATAGTCTGGTGTATATTGCCATTGATAGCATAATTTTTCATTAAGCTAACCTGCGTGTATATTTTAAAATATTAATTTTTATTGATATTTTGATTCTTCATATATTATTTAATTGTAGTGTATTGTAATAATAAAACACCTGGAAAATTATTGAATTTTAATTTAAAGGTTGGCGTGCAATGGACGACACGCGGGTCTACGATATCCCTGAAGAGGACGTGGTCACTCCAGCAGCTTATCTCCTCTTTTACCAGCAGCGTACGACTTCCAGTGTCCGCTACTCTGTTTAACAGAGTCTTAACATATTCAACTAAACTGAGTTTCTCTTGGATATCGAAATAATTATGTAATATATATTTGATTTGTTCCGTATTGAATGCGAAACCAAGTCTGATTGTCATATGTGAACCTTTTTAGAAGGTTTCGGCGACAAATACAAAAGGCATTCGAGTATGAATTTAGTTAACTTTATTAATTTTGATCGATTGGAACATTGCCAACCAGCGAGATCAGATTATTTAGATATTTCAAATTAGCGCCAATTTCAAATAATTCACGTCACACTTTTCTCCATAAGACCTCTCGCTTCCTGAAGCCTACGCTTGGCTCTCTGAAAAGCCTCTAAAATCTCTTCTAAAGCCTTATTGACCGGACTGTCGTTGGCAGTGATGAGATGCGGTCGTTGGACGTCCCCGTTCTGCAGCAGGAGGTTAACGTTAAGTAGCAGAGTTCCCGAGGGCTCTGTTTGAAGAGGAAACCGCGTGGAAACAGAGTCCTGTATATAAATATAACAGAGTTCGGTTGAATTGAAATTAACTTGTAAATTAAAGTACCTGGGTCTGCGGGGTGCTCGTGTAGATGTTCTCCAGTTTGGGACCGATCCCCAGAAAGAAGCTGTTTAAGTTGTCTTTCCATTTTGACGAGCATGGTTTCCACGTTTTCACCCTGAGAGTGTGACAGCCGCTTTCCGCCGGGAGGTGGGTGAAACCGTAACCGACCGCAACCTGACGATTCCAAGAGTCGTTTTTCAAAATCTCGAAGTACATCTTTGGAATCTCGAGACCTAGGATTGAAAAATAGACATAAGGCTACAGTATATTAATGTGAACTCGAGTACCGAAAGGTGCGACTACATTTTGTTTCATTCGAGGTGACGAGATCAAACTGAAAAGGGAAGTTGATGCTGACCGTTCCTTTCCTGCTCGCAGAACTGATGGCCTGCTGTGTTAGTCCAAAGAGGGATTCTTTGCATTTGGCGTCCCATCCTAAACATTTCAGAGCAAAAGAAAATTATTTAAATTAACTGCTACATCGAGTATCGGAATAGCTAGGTCAACAGACCTTGAGGAAGCTCAAGTGCATAGTGAACGAGCAGGCTTCCGTCGGGTGCATAATCGCACGCCGCCTCGATGGTCCCCGAATAGAAAAAGCGCACTTGGTTAGTTTTAAGCGTTTCTGTAAAAATTTTCTGAGTTCCTACAGACATGTTTAAATTTCAGAGTATTGTTATGATTACCGTTGCCATGGTAACCGATAGTCGTAAAATCTCCGCTAGATGGCGAATGTTATACTGTTATACTGTTATATTTTACTATATTTTTATTCTGTTTCTATTTGTTACATTTCTATTTCTTGATTATTTGTCTTTTCGATACCGTAATTTTTTTGTTTTTGTTTATTATATTATTTATTCTTGTATTTCTGTTTTTATTTGAAGTTCATCCAACGACCCTTTGCAAATTTGAATAGGATGCCGAGCACGCGCTCGCAAGAAGACGACGCTCATCTGGGGAAATGCATTACGGAATTTCAAGTTGCACTGGCACGGTGCCAATTTATCCATTCTCCGTTCCGTGGCTCATTATTCTAGACGGTCCTTTCAAGTGTCTCATTAATTTTTCAACCCTTCACCATAGTGATTCGAACTGGGGGGGGGGCAGCAATTTATTTTCAAGAATGGGGCGCAACCAGCGAATTAGACCTCGTTATCCTGCTTAAACGTTTCTCCTGAAAAGCAATTACCTTCGTGTACTTATCAAAGCTTAACCTTTAATGTATAGAGGCTAATGTAAGCGACGGTTATTAAGCCTATGCTGTCATTTAATTAAGTTTAGCGATTAGTATTATAGCGAGTATTATATCGATATGTATCACATTGCGTCAGTTAGTGCAGTTGAGCCATACGGCGTAGTTTACTATCTACAAACGTGAGTTTATACGTCGCACCTCAAAGTTCAGAACTCGTTCAACACAAGTCTTGACTTCCAACTTCTGCTGCTAATTAACGGTCTATTTGCAGTTGCATGTTTTCGCAATGCAAATCGGCAAATCCACAACTAACGCTAAAATGAAAGGTGCAATATAAAACCGTTTGTTTACTTTGTCTTGGTTTGAATAGTTGATTAAGATATAATCAAATCACGTGTAATAGTTTATGGGATGCCAATACCTGTTAATACTGACGGTTACCATGAGAACATTAGGTTTGCAGCTTAAAAGTATCGAGTTTGGCGTACAGTCTGTTCCCAAAAACCGGCAGCGCATTCGTATAAACTGCAACATTTAATTTTGGCTAAACTAACAGTTCAAAATCACCGAAAATTTGAGGTTACATGACTAATTTATAGTAAAACCGTCGCGTAAATTTTGGTTGCTATCCAGCAGAGCCCGTTGAAGATACGAGCAAAAAACTGGTATTACGTAATGTATGGGAAGCCTTGTAGAGAGTCACGTGATGTGACGTCACAGCGTGGTAGGATTTAGTCGCACGCGTAATTAGCTAGTCGATCGAGCTTGCTGAACGTCTAGATAGTGCATAAGGCAACTTGATGTATGATAAATATAGAGAAAGTTGAGTCGTCCTCGTGTACCCAGTGCCAACTATTTTCCCCAAGCTGCAACCCAAGAGGGTCTGCAACCTAATCAGGATTCACATTTCAAGGATTCTTATGATATCTAACAAGAATCCCTTGGTTTTCACACGAACGATCGACTGGTAGGTTGTTTAGCCTCGCTGATAAACACGTCCTTGTAAAGGTTAAACAACCTGAGAGGCTGAAAGTTGCCATCCCCTTGGAGGGCTGGGTCTCTTGCTTCCTTTTAAATTTAAACCTACACTGAATCAAAGGCGTCAAACGTGTTCTGTGTACCGAGAGGTGAGGAATACTACTCGAGCGGTTCTCCTCCAGGTCGGTTTATCTCATTCGATTAGATTCTGACTTTGGAATATCAACTGAACTTTAACTTTGCAGCGTCAAACGATGGACTTGAATGATTGTCTAACTGTTGTTTCACGGTCAAGTGGCGAGTGAATTACTGTGAAATGTGTGCCTCTTTATTCGAGTGAAACAGAACGGGGGATTCAAGTGATTGTTTTTAAGTTTATAATATATAAAATATAAATAGCGAGTGAAGAAATACATCTGAAAAAGGCAACATGCATTCCACGTACGTTCAAATGGCACTGGAGCGCCAACGGGCAGAACGCCACCGAAGATCCCGCCATTATTATTACCGAAAGGCACTGCGCTCCAAAGTTAAAGACTGCTGTAGAAAGACCATTGCCTTCCTATTCACTCAGGTAACATTGCTCAAATTATACAGGATTAGATTACATTTATAACCCAAAGCTTAGCGGAAAATTACTGTAATTTCTAAAGTTTAGGATTTTATTCCGGCCGAACTTACAAACCGATTTTAACGAAACTTTAGGAGTGCATTAGGTACTAGTAGGTCTACATCCAGTATTTTTTGGGAAGTTTTTTCTTTGAAAGTGTAGGAGTAATATGCAATCAACTTTTCCCCTGCACGAACCCTTTATTACTGCTTTAGACTGTGCATATCAATGGAATAGTCATAACTGTATATAAACTATATGTTATTACTATAACTGCTGCTAATGTTTCTATCTTTTCCAATAGTGTTGTAATAGTATTCAAGCCTGTAATATCAAATCTAGGACCTAGTACATGGTAAACTAGTATACGGCAGTTAGTACGTAGGATTACAGTACGTGATCAGTAGTATCAGGTATATAGTACAATTAGTACCTAGGGTAGATATATATGTAGTGTATAGTAAGTGCATATATGGGTATGCGTATATGTATGCAGTACGTAGAGTATAAGTACAAACTAGATTTTAAAAAACGGGGTTTTATATGGCGGCGGTATGATCATATCTAAATCTTCAGGATTTTATTTTGCCTAGACGAACAACCCAAATTCAACGAAACTTTACCAGTGTGTTAAGCAGTATCAAAACTCCGCTCGATATTTTTTGTACTGCAGTAACTGCATAACTATGGGATTTATAAGCAAATAACCTTTCTTCAGCAAGGACCTTTTTTCCCCATTTTAGACTGAGGATAGCTAATACCAAACTGAAAAAGTTTAAGTTAAAAAAAAAAAAGATTCAGTAAAGCACTCTATCGTTGTAACAGTTCAATTACAAGGACTAGACCGTATAACAACGTAATACTGCATGTGTAGTGAAGTTGACTTTGTTATAGCTATCAGGAATAGTTCTATTTGGGGCACCAGCGAGAGTATGTCAGACGAGAGAGAGAGAAATAGAGACGATAACGAGTTTACTTTTCCCAAAAGACCCTTAACAAGCTTTCAACAAGTCTATCTCTAAACGCGTACTTTCGAAGGCCTTTATCGTAACGCTAACAGGCAGGGAGTGGTTTCTTGCCACGCAGCTAGGAGTAGCCGACTTGGGAATACAACTATAATACCACCGTATAGATTGTTATTAACATGGATGAGTAACAAGTTAGCAGTTAGCTACGTCGACGCCCGAATCTATCATGCATGCAGAGTCACGTGACTGTCATTCGTTATAATGATTACGGTTGGGTTGCCACACAAGATGGCCGCCCGGCAGTGTGTCATCATCCCATAGTATTATTTTTCTAAGTTTGACAGAAAGCAACGGTATGTTCCTAAAAATAGAGAATGGATAAATCAATGTGTATAAGACGACTTAATTTATTTATTTTTATGCGGTGATAGATTGGAGTCTGCGGATTGGTGGTGGGCTACACGGTGGTGGGGGCTTTCGCCTTTATCGCCATCGAATCTCAAGCAGAAAATGGTGTATCTCAAGAGATGGTCGACACCCGGTTACGCTACGTCAACGTGTTATGGAACATCACGTATCACTGGAATGTCTTGCACCACGACCGCTGGAGAAGCGACGTCAGTAACGCCATCCTGGAATTCCAGAGTCACGTCGTCCGGGGAATCCGAAAAGGGTACGATGGATCCGAACCCGGATACTTTGGGTGGACCTTCCCGGCTGCACTGATGTACTGCCTCACCGTCTATACTACCATAGGTATTCACCTTCATTTATCATTCCAGCGAGCAGCAGTAGTCGAATCCTTACTATCATTACAATACGCGTCCAACTACTTGTGATGTATAACTTGTCTTCAAAACTAGAATCGATGATTCAGACAGGAAGCCTGTACTGTACTGTGAATCAGTGAGTATGTAATCAACTGGTCTTATGCACATTATGACGTCACATCACGTGAATCTCCAAAAGGTTCTGTAATCTGTAAGCATTTATATAACTGTTTACTAATTCTAAAATATCATTGTAATCTTATAGCAAAGATTAGACTAGATATAATAATATCTTCTCTTCATATCATTAACTCGTGGTATGTTTGCGAAAAATTCAAGACGGATAATCCCTATCTTCTGCATGGAAAGAGCAGGATAGAGGCTAATAGCCATACCGTCAAGATGGCGGACATTTCATATAACGTTTGTATTTGTTCAACAATCTAATCAAATTCATCGGGATAGTAGAGTACATTCGTCTATGTGCAAATGCGATCATCTTTATCGAGTAATTTAGTATTAAACTGAATATAGTTCAAATTAGTATGGTTCCAGTCTGCATGCTTATGGAGGCAGGAGCTGCTGAAACTGCTGATAATCGCCTTAATTCAACAGGCAGACGGTTAGCAGTAGGTCGTTCAGCTGGTTTTTGCATTGGGTAATCAATACCTGAGGTTCTCGCTATTCTGTGTAAATATCACTGCTTTATAGTTAGTTTGAATAACCTTTTGCTTTTTCTAATCCGGGATACTGAACTTGCATACTAAAGAATCACTAATGAAGCCATAAATTTCTTTTTAACGCTGCACCCATCACAAGTAAGGGAGAAAGCAGAGGTTCAACAAAAACGTAAACAGTTAACGGGTGTGATACAAAAAGAGAGCGAGTGAGAGAAGCACAAAAACCCGGCGCGTAAAAGACGGAGAAGCCGTGGCAGAACTGACTGATTCGGCGTTTCTTTTTCTTCTTGTTGAAAGTACGAGTTTTTGATCATTTCCTGTTATGGAGCGGTAAAAAACATGCCGACGTAACTGGAACGATGCCAACTTGCAACTCGATTCTCCTATTGTATAAGATACTGAGATATCCAATTAAGCATGTGTTAGTGGGTGATTCAGTGGTTCTAATTGAAGCTCTGTAGTTGTAGAGTTTGCAAGCAGTACGCTGTAATAGGATCTACGCGTGAAATCTATTGGACACGGTAACTTAGCCCAAACTGGAATGATCACTGACATGATGACGACAGTGACAGTGGCCTTATCATGACAACATGTTATCAGTGACTGTAAACGGGTCGACATTAAGCTATCGAGCTACGATGACAGTCGTTTCCAGGAAATGTGATGAAACTAAGCTCGGAAAAGTCTTTATCAGCCGATGGTGGCATTGGGAAACATAATTTACCCTGGTTTAGTTTATATTTGAAAGGGGGGAAATCTTCTCATTTCGAACTTGTTCCGAAGAGAACCACGCCCTGGTGTCCGTAAACAAGCTGGTTTGCCAGGCATCTTGCCACTAGACAAACAGACAATTTCCAAGCACGCGTTAACGACTTTCGTTCAGTGAGGGAAAACTTCTTCAGACCCCTTGCAATGAGATGAAATTCCAGAACAACAGTCTCCCAGCGATGTTTCTACATCCATCCTATTTTGGTACCGAGTGACTATAGGACAGACAGCTTAATAATAAGCCATGTGACTTTGTTTCATTTATTTATCTTTTCCCAGAAGGTGATGTTAATTAACGGCTAAGTGGAATGCAAGGTTTTTGAATAAATTAGCAATATCTGAAAATTATTGGAATTCGCGTTCTGGCTGTCAATTTAGATGGTATTTGTGCGGCACGCATCGAGTCAACATACGCCGTTAGATTAAAGCTAATGTTACGTTGCTTGTTCGTATTTCATAGAAATGCTATAGATATGCTGCAAAATATGGCTGTGCTGTTAATAAACTTAGAAAACATATAAACATTATCCCAGAACAGCGTAACGTTTGTAGCGTGAGATAAGTTAGGCTCCGCCTTCGAGGGTACCTGCTAAACCAATGGTAACACTGCTTCTAGTAGGCCGGACAATATCTAAGGAACGCAGCTCTAGTAACTCTTGTTACAAGTGAGGCTCGATTTCACGTTGCATTCCTATGAAGGGTGGAGTAGTTATGATCTAGTTTTAATGTTAAGCTCCGCCTTTGAGGGTGTCTGCTAGACCAATGGTTAACACAGCCTCCAGTAGGGTGGGCACGCAGTTGTAGGAATTCTTGATATCAACATGGCTTGATTTTCCCCTTGCATTCCTATGAAAGGTGGAGTAGTTATAGCACAGTGGTAGTGTTAAGCTCCGCCTTTGAGGGTATCTGTTCAACCAATGGTTACCAGTGTCTCTAGTGGGCTGGACACACTTTGAGGAACGTAGCCGTAGTCATTCTTGATTTTAATATACCACCAATATGGCTCACTTCCCTCTTGATATCCATGAAAGTTTCAGCGGTACTTCCCTTGTAGCTT
Source organism: Leptestheria dahalacensis (assembly GCA_022114935.1). Taxonomy (NCBI): domain Eukaryota; kingdom Metazoa; phylum Arthropoda; class Branchiopoda; order Diplostraca; family Leptestheriidae; genus Leptestheria; species Leptestheria dahalacensis. Next base: position 83,772 of record JAIQCU010000767.1, read on the forward strand.
TGTCAAGCTCCGCCTTCGAGAGTATCTTCCAAAGCCTTCTAATGCTGATCTGTTTCAAGGTGAAAAAATGCTAAGCTTGCGATTTAGATGACGTTGTTACAGCCGCTGTCTGTAGAAAGTCTCGTTACAAAAAGGATGCAGCCGATTCTCTTGCTCCTAAAAACAAGGTAGATGGGTGAATCTATTAAACTCCGCCCTCGAGAGTATTGCAAAGACCGAAGATTATAGTGTCACTCCTGTACCTAGATCCCATCATAAAGGTTAAGAGTCTCACTTACTACTACTACTGCAGCAGGTTAAAACTAGAACTTCTCACAAGAACAGGGACGCGGCTGGCCTCTTAGCTTGTTCAGAAAAGGCAGGGAGTCACAACAAGGCTCCGCCTCCGAGGGTATTATCCGAACTCCACGGTTAGGTATCGCAGTCCGAGTTCCTGCTAGCACGAATCAGATCCAGTCTTTTCACCTCACAATTAACCAAGTCAGTTGATTTATCAGGCTTTCATGACCATTCTCCATCGTTGCAGAAAAGAGTATAGAAGTTTACGACATAGTCTATTCACTCGGACGTGAGACAATTGGCGACACGAAACACAAGAGCAGGTTGTCACTTTTACTCCCTATTTGCAGTACGCTTTACGACTTGCTTTACAAGCGACTTTAAAGAGCTAGTCGACAAATAGCCCCAGCAAAGGGCCAAGTTTTGCTGCAAAACGGCCACTCGAGTCCTGTTTAAGCGTATTTTTGTGACCAAGTTTACGTCCTCGGTTAGCGAGCCATTGAAAAGGCTGGGTGGCGCTTGCCATCTTTTTGAGTGACATCCAATGGCTAGGCCGTAATTTTTCCACGCGCTCGGCAAACGCTGCCAGAAATGCTGCATTGCCAGCCAGACATTAAGACTACCGTAAATGAAGTCTTCCACTGGAGAGCTTCTCGCGTCTTCATTTGATATGTATTTCTGTCACTTCCCTGAAAGCATCGCGTATCGCAGACACGACGACTCCAAAGTCGGATTTTTACTTTTCCACACTTCCATTGGGAGCGTGTCAACGCTTCGACATGCTCTGTATCAGTTTTGACGGATATTCGGTATAAATATACCATGTCTGTTAATGGATGCCTTAAGAGTTTGTCCAGTCATTAGACAGGAATTGTCTTGAAATGGTCCGATCAATCAAGTTATGACGCAGACTCAATCCTAGCCATGTTATAGTATATATCAAAGTATAGTACTAAAAAACGAAGCACGTGACAAACTCACCATAGAGGCCAATAGAATAGGTCAGCCAGAGGTCAATAAGATTAGAGTTGCACGATGTTGCTATAAGATGTATGTTTTTCGCAGGTTTACTTAATAGAGATTAAAGTTAATGTCAGTTGCTTCGTTGGAAAACTAGGAGTCATCGTAAGTAGTAGTATCAGTCGAATGAGTTGTATCACTGCTATTATGTTATCAGTAGAAGTACTAGTTGTACTAGTCGTACTAATAGCATTAGTAGTAGTAGTAGTAGTAGTAGTAGTAGTAGTAGTAGTAGTAGTAGTAGTAGTAGTAGTAGTAGTAGTAGTACTAATGGCATATCTAACTATCTATCTATCTATCTATCTATCTATCTATCTATCTATCTATCTATCTATCTATCTATCTATCTATCTATGCTATCAGTAGTAGTAGTATTAATGGCACTAGTAATGTTAGTCATGTTCAATTGTAGATCGATTTGCAACTACGGCGTCCAGCAAGTGTTGTAACCGTTGATTCAACAACGGATCAATATCTCAGCTGTTTTAGCTTATAGAGCACTCTGGTTAAGTTACGAGCCGTTTTTTCGCGTTAGGTAGACGTGCGAGATTTGCATGTCAAAAGGAGACTTAGCAAAGGATTAAAGTCACGCCGTTTTTTCTCCTCTTGCTTTGGTTTCTCCATATATCTGCGGCTCTGATGCCCCGACATTTAAGCTAACTACGTAAAATTAGTGAAATTATCTTAGTCTTAACTTATTCTGATTCGTAGATATTCACCCTTTTGCTGCTGTACATGATTTTTGCCCCAATTCATGAAATCCAAAACTAATTAAGTTAATCCAGTAGGAACGAATCTGTAACTGAATCCTGTTATTGTGAGACGAGTTTTTTGCCGGATGGACACGTCGAGAAAGCGCAAGCGTCGATCAAGTTTATCTCTCGCAGCTTGCAGACTGTAAACATACTTGGATGTCTCAAAAGCAGTTTATTTTCGCTGCGCTTTTTTCGCAGCTGAAATGCAAAGGACGTTGTGTTTACATGCAACCTGTCACCCGTCATTAAGCTCCGGCTTAAGCAACTTGAAGCAGGCATCCTTGACTTGACAATCACTTATGGAGGGTTTCATTGATGACTCTTGTCTCTCGAGCGCGAGAATTTGAATCTCTTGAGTGCGTTAATGGCCATTATACAGATTACCTCTTGAAGGTTAAAATTATAGCCATAAATATTATGACTCAGAAGGTTTAGCCTTGTGTGTCATAATACTGTCAGTCTGGTGACTAGAGTAAATTCGTCTATCTATCTATCTGTCTATCTGTCTATCTATCTATCCATCTATCTATCTATCTAGCTATCTATCTATATGTCTATCTATCTATCTATCTAACTATCTATCTATCTATCTGTCTGTCTATCTATATCTATCTATCTATCTATCTATCTATCTATCTATCTATCTATCTATCTATCTATCTATCTATCTATTTATTTATCTGTCTATCTTTCTATCTGTCTGTCTATCTATCTATCTATCTATCTATCTATCTATCTATCTATCTATCTATCTATCTATCTATATATTATTATGATGAATTAATACTATAATGTAATATAGTTTACAATAATCTTAACTATGTAACTAACTCTTTACAAAAAGTAAGCTAAAGCTGTGTATGATCGTGCGACATTTAACAGGAGGCTATTTAAAACTATGTACCATGTTACTAGTGCTAGTATGTTATTAGAATAGTACTAGTTGTGTTAATAGTACAAGAAGCATTAGTAGTTATAGTAGCATCAGTATAGTATTAATAGTATCAGTTGAATGAGTTGTACTACTGCTATTATGTTACCAGTAGTAGTGTTCGTAGTACTAGTTGTATTAGTCGTGCTAGTAGCATTAGTAGTAGTAGTAGTAGTAGTAGTAGTAGTAGTAGTAGTTGTTGTTGTTGTTGTAGTAGTAGTAGTAGTAGTAGTAGTAGTAGTAGTAGTAGTAGTAGTAGTAGTAGTAGTAGTAGTAGTAGTAGTAGTAGTAGTAGTAGTAGTAGTAGTAGTAGTTGTATTGGTAGTGGTAGTATTGGTAGTGGTAGTAGTAGTAGTTGTTGTAGTAGTAGTTGTTGTTGTTGTTGTATGTTACCGAGAAGTTTTGCTACTATTACTAGGGTATCTTTACAAAATCCTACTAATATGACTATACTCAACACTGCAGTTAACAGGATAGTTCACAAAGGTTAACATAAACTATCGGAAATAGTTGTCTAAAGGCCGACGATATTCAATCCCGATAAGTGGTTACGTTGTCAAGAGCGCGCCGAGCATTGGGTCTCTCTTTTATCTGTTACCTCTTTCATCACGATAAAACTCTCCACGGACTATCAAATTAAAACCGCGCTTATCTTTCTGCGAAGCTAAGTTGACATTGATGGAGAGTGTCTTTGTTCTATGTATCCTTGCGTCTTTTGTCTTCACATACACACAGCTGCTATGGCGAAAGACATCCTTTGGAAATCCTTTGAATACTTGTGCCCCGCCCTTTAAACTGCACCATACCACAAAATCTGTTACTGTTTCAGATCACACTAGTAGATTAAGAGAGATACCTTTAAGTCGACTGAGTATAACTGAAACTGTTCACATCTCTTAGGTTATGGCAACCTGACACCAAAGACAGCTGGAGGGAAACTGGCCACCGTCATTTACGCCCTGATCGGTATTCCTCTGATGCTCCTCTACATGTCCAACGTGGGCGATATCTTGGCTACCTCCTTCAAGTACACCTACAATAAGATGTGCAGGTATCATTTTTAATTCCAATTAACTAATTCGTATGAATAGTTATAGAAACAAGAGGCGAATAAACCGAGCAAGGTAAATTTGAGCTGCATTGTAAGGGAAGCTGGTGTGAAAAACACAGCAGGCGGTTTCAATCGATCGTTCTGGGTTCTCTAAATACAAATAAAAAAATAATGAAGAAGCAGTAAAGCATAATGAAAAGCAAGTGGAGAGAGAATCACCAACTGTGAATTGCATACTTACCACAAGTCAAATAAATTATCGCTTGCGCTAAGAATAACGTTATGGAATAAAGCCCGGGAACGAAGTCGCGGGGTAACGATAACTGAAGAGCATTTCCAAGTGATGGGATTGCACTGAATCCGTTCAGTTCACGTTTAGTGTATAGTCTTTTCACATATAGATTTGATTCCCCCGCAATTGTAACGTGTCATGCGTACAAATCTGATGTTTCATTGGTAATGCGTTAAGTAACTGTTCAATAAAAATAGAATAACATTGATTTAACGACTTCTTATTCAGTCGTCGATAGGTTAATGGAATTACAAATGACTAACTATATATCAAGTAGATTTGGATCAAGATACATAGATAGATACATAGATAGATAGATAGATACATAGATACATAGATAGATAGATAGATAGATAGATAGACAGACAGCTAGAGAGTACAGAGGCAGATAAGACACGACTATGGTTTTCAATCGTAGTTTCATAGATCACGATTCCAGTAACAAGTTTCAAACAAATAACCAAGATTAGTACTTAAAGTATTTATTATATTATTATTTATTTATATTATTATTAGTTATTAGTCATCTAAAGCACATAATAATTCATCAAAGATATCTAATTACAATTCAAAATATCCAAATCACTCCTAGGTGTCGTCGAAGACCGGCACCGCCCAACCCGCCCGGCGATGCAGAAATCGCTCCACCGACAGTCGATCCACCCAAAAGCGCAGCAGTTCAATTGCCACTGACTGAAGAATGCAAGGATCCGTCTTCTTCCACTAAGGAGAAGCGTACTAAGAAGAATGCATCCAACATGCAACCGAGACAGCAGAAGCGGAAAAAGATGGCCGAAAAGCTCGACGTGCATCCGGACGATCCCGAAACAGTGTCCGTTACCAGCTGTCTAGTAGTCATGCTGATTTTTGTGGTCGGCGGAGCCATTCTATTCAGCGCCTGGGAAGGCTGGGGCTATGTCGACGGCTCTTATTTCTGTTTCACTAGCTTACTAACAATCGGGTTTGGTGACTTCGTACCCGGCCAGACGATTTACAAGTCCAATGGCCTGGTTACCGGTAAATTGGCTTACGAGATCGATAGCAAACTAATTCTCTGCGCTGTCTACCTACTCTTGGGTATGGCGCTGCTCGCCATGTGCTTCAATCTCATGCAGGAAGAAGTCTTCATGAAGATTAGACGGGTGGGAAGGAGGCTGGGTTTACTGAGGAAGAGGTTTGGTTAATCAATGAAGTTATCCCTTCCTCCCCACCACATCCTCTCAAATCAACGTAACCTTGACCGGAAATAGAAGAGGACGAGAAAAAAATACTAGTCTAGTTTACCATTTGATACAAAACTACATTAAACTGCATGGAATATAATCATTAGGAGAAGATTTTTAGTTGCAAGGTCTACCACCAGGTGGCGCTAAAGTTGGCTGTACGCCACCTATCGATAGCGTTGCATAAGGAGTACAATCCCTCTTGGTTTATCTTGATGAGATTGGGAAGCACATTGACTGTGTCGTTATTGTAATCTATGTAAATCATCCAGAGATAAGTCAAGTTACGAAATCTACCACCAGGGTGCGGCTGTACAGTTCAGCGCCATCTATCGATAGCGTCTGGAGTTAACGTCTGATCACGATGAGGATTTGGAAAGAAGCTTTAGGAGACTTGTCATATCGCTGCTTTCACATTGATATTGTCATCATGCTACATTCTGAATTGTGTAGCTTTCCACAGTCTTAGTTGACTGTTTAACGATACTGAGCGCACACTTTAACAAAAATATCATTCAAAAACAAGTATGTATAGCCACACGTATTGTGCAATAAATTGTAATCTATACAAATCATGAGGAGGAAAGTTTAATTATGAAATCCACCACCAGGGGGCGGCTGTGCAGTTCAGCGCCATCTATCGGTAGCGTCTCGAGTTAACCTTTTCTCTTCATGATGATGATTTGGAAAAAAGTGGAGTACCATTGTTATATCGCTTCTTAAAGTTGGTACTACCATCATTTCAATCCGAATTGTGTAAGTTTCCACTGTCTTAATCGACTGTTTAGGGATACTGAGCCCACACTTGAACAAAATGTCATTCAGACAAAAGTATAGAGCCACGTAGGGTCATCAGCCCCGTACTAACGAGCAAAAAAACATGGGCGAAAGTTGATCTACGATGACGGTCACTTTAATTAAGGAAGGACCACTTGGATAATGTGCCAATGTAGGGCCCAGCCAAGTATGACTTCCTCACGGTAGTAACCGCAAATGACAAAAAAGCACAAGAAAATCGAAAAGGAAAGAATGTCTATAATGGTATCATTCATAATACGCCGTCGGTTTGTCTTGCTACCAAAATGACGTCAACAAAATCTCATTAGATCTACAGCGCCTAGAATTTTATTGCGGCAAAACTAACAATCCGATTTTGATGAAACTTGACTAGTGTATTAAGTAGTGGCCGTTCTAGTTTCGGTATTTTTTTGGTTGTTATACCTGTGAAAACGTGGGCGCTATGAGCGATCTACTTTTCGCTTTGTTGTACTAATTGAAGCACGTGATTTGCCCATTATCTTATCTGATTTCGGAGGTTGCCTTCTATTTATACACCGTCTTTTCTCATTGTGGCTGTCTTTTTAAATTGGTGAAATTATTATCTGGTTTTATTTGTGTGTCTCTTCTTGGCATCAGAGTTTGAGCTGTTGATGGCGAGGGCTTGGTTGTTGGCCAGTTTTTCTACATTGGCGGAAAGAATTCTTGGCACAGTAATTCTTTTTCTGTTTATTAATTTCTCGTGTTTGTCGTGACGTTGACACATCAGAGTGTATTGAAATATACAACGTGACGGAAAACCGTGTCATCAGCATTGATATCATCCGAAACAATGTCGTGTTTTTTCTTATTTCCAGACATCATTGGTGGAGGGGGAACCGTACAATCTAGAGAGGGAAAAAGGGTTCTGAACGGTATACATTTTTTCTTAACTTTAGTATTTTATTGTAGCGAAAGTAACAAGCCGATTTAAATGAAACTTAAGTAGTACATAGAGTACTATCAGTTCTACACTCGGTAATTTTTTGGTTGCTATATCTTTGCAAACCTGGGTGCCATAAGCGATCAACTTTTCCCCATCAAGAACCCTTTTTTTATTGCTCTAGACTGTACAATTAAACAGGGAGGAAACCGTACAATCCAATTTAGGCCCATCACAGAAAACCCACATTCACCAGAAGGTATACAGCACATTTAATGGATACACGGTATGGAGCTTCACTGGATGCGTTTATGAGTGTGTCTCAAACTGGTCGATATAATGTGATCGTAGAGGACGTTGAAGCAGACGGAAAGTAGCGATAAACCACACAAGACGTAGAGAGTAATAGCAGCCACGACGGCGCTCTGTTGCCACGCTGAATTATGGGACTGCGGTATGCCGGCCGTGGTTAGTAGGAGGAAACTAACCAGCATGCCGTCGAGCAGCGAGCAGGATAACAAGTAGGAGAAGCACAGGGCGCCCACCAGCCAGTAAAACAACACAATCACCAGGCAAACAAACAGCGGCCAGCAGGGAGATGAACTCTGCTCCCCTGTCACGCCCAGGCTTTTATCCGGAAGCAGAGAACTCTTGCTCGTAGTCTCGCGGTGATTGCAGTCGTCCAGCTCCGGTTTCAAGTAGCGACTCTTATCCGGTAACTTGACCACGTAAGGACCTGCCCAATAGTCATTAAAGAATCGTTATAATGTCAAAATCATCATCATTACAGTATACTGTGTTCATTACCATGAAATTGTTTTAACATTACTACGAAACACATGCGATTCATTACAATAGTACATTAAGTATTTAGCATGTAATTCTATGTTATTTTAACCTTGTGGTAAGTCCTCGCCAGCCAAATTGGACGTGAACGAAGTCTCGCAAGCCTTCTCCATAAAAATGCTGCTGCTGCCCGGTGAGAATATGTCGGGCGGGCAGCTGCTGCGCGAGGGCTGCAATCTGCAGGCTTCCGGTCGAGCAGGTTTGAGACGCTGCGAACACCGGCGGATGATGCTCGAAGTAGCTGTTCCTACGATGTTGAGGTAAAGCAGCATGAAGGGGATACCCAGAGTCGCGTAGAATATGGTTAGGATCTTGCCGGCTACCGTCTGCGGGAGAATGGGACACGATCCTACGAGTTCAAAGTTTGCTGTACTTACACTGTTGTCCGTTTTTCAACCGGTTCACAACATCCAACTGAATGAAGTGCCAATCATATTAATCTTATCTTGATAGTAATATACAAGTACAAGTTATGATACCAGTGATGTTACTACATTCTAGGATGTCTATAGATGGATCGATTGATAGGTAGGTAGGTAGATAGATAGACGGATGGATAGTAGAGAGGTAGATCGATAGATGGAATGGATATATAGACAAATAGACAGGTGGATAGATAGATAGAAAGATAGATAGATAGATAAATAGATAGATAGATAGATAGGTAGGTAGAAAGATAGATAGACAGATAGATAGATAAATAGATAGATAGATAGATAGATAGGTAGGTAGTTAGATAGATCGATAGATAGACAGATCGATAGATAGATAGATCGATAGATAGATAGTAACGGTATTTCTATTAGTTTCTGCATCAATAGTTGTAACTCCGTTTCATTATTATTAGTTCAACTATCGCTTTTTCTCCTTAAAAATACATTCACATTCCAACTTGATTTTTTCCAAATTGCAATTTAGTAGAACTTTACTGCAATATAAGATCTGCTGAGTGGGAGATGATTTACGACACTGCAAAGAAAGTCGGTTGTTCAGCGAACGAGTGTGTTACCATGGTAACGGTAATCATGCTCTCGCAGTGTCATCCCTTAACGTGCAGGCTTACAGCAGCCAAGGACTATTCACTACCCCTGCACTGGCAACATTGCCAAGTCGTTTTTTTTTCTCATTTTAAATTCTAGATGGAAAATACCGTCCTAATTTTGTACAGAAAATGCCGCGTGTACGTCAAGTTAAGTACGTAATTCAGTTGCGATCACAACAGAACTTGGAAGATGTAGATACGATGGATGTTTCAATACGAGAGTTAAGTACAATTCAACTGCAAATACAGCAGAACTTAAGTGGCTGACTAGCTAACTAGCTAACTATTATATAGTTGAATAACTATAGGTAAGTATAAGTTAAATTAGGTAGTTAACTTGGTATTAACTTAACAACTTAGTAAGGTGAGTACGCGTTATGTATCATTTTAATATACATCAACAGAAGTATCGTATGATATAAGTTAACTATGGTATTAAGAACATGATTATCGTATGTGTTAAGCAACTAAGTACAAGTAATCAGTAACTAAGACAATCTACGATTCGAAACGGAATCTGTCATGGTTCACGTCAAATTCTCGTAATCTTACAACTTCTTGCATTCGTTAAGTTATAGTTACAACTTAATAGTAATTACAACGAAACTTAGAATAACTAGGTGCAAACTTAACAACGAATGGAATTCAATGGTAAGGCATTACAGTGGATATTGGACGTGTTTACACTTTGATAGTAACTATACATCAAAACCTTGAAAAAGTAGATAAGATAAACTATGGATGGCTTTAAAGAAGGCAGGTTTTACCTAACAGTAGATAATACTAATTAACTACTAACTAGCTGGATAATATAGTTAACTACCTAATGTTGTCAGGAGGGCGAGGGCGTAGAGAAAGGCCGTCGAGTAGCTCCACATCACCTCCTGTTGACTGGGCGACGGTTGAGGACAGGCGGCGGCAGCATTGTGCGGTTGTTTGATGAGCGCGTCGTGCAGTTTGAGTATCTCTTCACTGGCCAGTCTGGTCCAGTTCTCTTTGTACAGAATGTTGAGATTCTCCGTAATGTCCCACAGTTTATCGAGAACCTCACGCGTCACTGTGTCTCTCGACGTGGAGAAACTCTCCTCCGGCTGCACACTTTCCACCGACGGAGCTTCGTGAGGAATGGCCAGACTGTGGCTTTCAATCACCAGGAAGACGTAGGCACCCAGGGAGATGTAGCCGAAGAAGGCGACGGTGATTAAAACGCGCGCCACAACCGAACACGTGCCTTTGTTTGGTGCCTCCTTGCCCGGCAACGCCATCTATGGAGAAAAACTATAAGTCACTGATGAATTAAGTACTAACATTACATGAATGTTGATTATACAAGTACTAATACACATATAAGTTAATGAATGAAGGATTCTAATTAAAGTTAAAACCTTGTTTAATCCCCTAGGAAAGGTCTGCCCGATTAGCCGTTTGATTCTGAACCTCTAGGAAGGGTGAGGTAAACAAACTCCCATGTGTAAACACACTGGGAACTGAAGCAGCAGACATTCAAAACACTTGGCTTTATTTGATGGTACTTATGGTAATTAACAGTGAAGCTGCGAGATTTAACTTAATGAGATTAGAACTTGAATTACGCCCTCTGTTCAGTCGCGGTAACCAGCCAAAAGAGATGTGACATTCATAACCCAATAGTCGTCTAATGTACTTCAAATGGTATAGAATTCAAATTCCCAGAGGTTGTATGTTAAAGGAACATGACCGTTAATTAAAAAGAAGCAGACGATCCTTTTTTACATTAGCGTTAGTGCAACACCACCAAAACACGCATTACCAACACGCAAGCAGCTAAACTGTCCATTCAGTCAAATTTATTGCACGTACTCGTGGAATGGGGCAAAGAGAAACCCGAAGCTGTTCGTGTTCAACTACACGTTTAGAATACCGTCAAATGCAAGTCGAGAGGGGTGCTGAAAACAGCTCTTCAAGCGAATAACAGTATCCATCGTACAGAAGCACCCCGCATTTACGTGCCAACGCGATGCAAACTTTCAAACACACTGATGTTTCAGTACCCAGGGACCGGATACATTGCATTATAACATGCGTATACAACACTACAACACTACTATTACAACAGTACAATCTATACAACAGTGCAGTCGAGAGCAACAAAAAGAAGTCTTAGCAAAACTAACAATCTGATTTCAATGAAACTTTACTAGTGTATTAAGTACTATCAGTTGTACAGGCAGTATTTTTTTGGCTGCCTTAGCTTTGAAAACTTGGGTGCCATAGGCGATCAACTTTACCCAAGCAAGAACCCTTTTATTGCTCTAGACTGTACATAACATGCAGGAAGGCAATTTGGTTACACAGCAATATGAAATCTAGGATGTGCAAGATACAATTTGCATGGTTAAAGATGATAGTTATATTAGGTAGATTGGTTACGGCATTCAGATTAAACTGTTTTAGTAAAGTTAACTGAGTCGATTTATTTTACTTGAGATTAATACCATTAAGTCGTAAGGCTCATTTTTGCACGTCAAGGCAGGCAATTTTCGACCTTAGTGTTTAAACGGACTGTATACAGTTACAGTGATCTAGTACTTATAGATGGTTACGACATTCAGATTAGACTATTTAAGTAAAGTTAACTCAGTAAATTAATTTGAGTCGAGTTTAATACCATTAAGTCGTAAGGTTCATTTTTGCAGGTCAAAGCAGGCAATTTTCGACCTTAGTGTTTAAACAGACTGTACAGTTACAGTGATCTAGTACTTACAGATGGTTACGGCATTCAGATTAGCCTATTCAAGTGAAGGTAGTTTATCAGATAAGAATCACCTACTGTTATAATTAACAAGGTTTCGAAAACACGCTAGCACACAATTCAGTACTTTGACATGTCGGGATCTATTACACTAAACCTGGTAAAGCCAAACTGTCTAGCGCAGATGCTGCGCAAGTCTGCAACCCAAATGAACAAGTAACTACCGTGCGTGACAAAACCAGATCCCTGCAACAGAATCAAGTCGATTTGACTGGACATGTAAGCAAACCAGTTGTTCGCTTTGGAGTTTGTATTCCAGGGAATATTTCCTGGTTGTGCTGCCAGTGCCATAGTCGATGATATCTCCCTCCCAAATGGGAGAACATCAAGAGGTTATATGGAACCAGGAAGACAGCTTGCGTCTCGAGTGCTGCAGTCTGTCAACTTCGAGCGGTGTGCCCCAGGGCACATTGCAATAGCGACGACTAAGACGCGAGGAAGAGCAGCTTTATCATGATGACATGGATGCTGTTATGGCATTGGACTATGTAGCTCGGTATGTTTTATATCTACGTGCTCATTGATATCTGCACTAATAGAGATAGAACTAGATACTGCTATAATACTATACCTGATATCTATACCATATCTATACGCCTACCCCTACTGCACTACTACTGTACTACTACTAATACTATACTGTACTACTGTACTGTACTACTACTGTACCTATTGTACTACCTACTCTAGTTGTCTATCTGTACTAGTAGAGAAGAACTAGGTACTGTTAGAAACTACAGTATAGTATATTCTACATACGCCTACAATATACTATACTATACCTGGTATAAACATGTCTACTACTACTCTATACTACTAGTACTACTATTATTACCACGTTACAATATACTAGATGCTAATACTACCCGCTTGTTTGAAAAAGACCGAAATCAAACTCTGTCATCAGTCTCGCTTTGATCTCAATCAATTTCTCAGGGCCGGTTGCGTTTGTAGTATCGTAGTCTAGTTTCATTCATCATATCAATCGTCATGATGTAATCGTATCATATCTATCATAAAGTTGATACAAGAGATGGGTCAGGGAATTCCCTATCCACTAGCAAAGAACAACACGGGTTCAAACGACGGACCTACACAAGGCGGCGTGAACCCCGCCATTATTGATTTCTCCTCCTGCCCAGCACGCACCCTATATGCTCCATAGGGGAAAAAAGACCTGGCTATACGTCTACTACACCAAACAAACGCATTGATTTCGTTTGGCTCCCCTTTCTTTGCAAGCCATTGTATCAATTCCCCCATCGCTCTAGAAGCTTCTTTTAACTACACAAGACCCATGCTTTGGTACTGTACTTACGTTTCTATTCCCACCGTTGTAACTGATCGGTTCAAAGTGACTTGCGATACACTTTTACCGACTACTCTATCAGTGGAAGGATCTTTTGTTCCACGGTTGACACAGCTTGGACGATAGCCACGATAGATAGGTTCGACTGAGGCCTTCGCCTGCATCCGACTAACGCAGCACAGCGACTTTGGTAGCGGTCAAAAGTTGAAGTCGCTAGCTACTGACGCGCAATTGCAGGGCACCAGCACGGCGCATCACTGTGGATACGGCTGCTGCGCGGCGTCCCTTCAATGCAATTTATTTACTAATTTTCCAAAGGGTAAAAACTAATTAAGAATGCGAGTCCAACTTGTTGTAAATAAAAATAGAATTTGGGATGAGGCTCAAGTTCCGGTCCCTTGCTTCAAGGGTCGTTGCTAAACGGTAGGCGGCGAACCCCACAGTTGCTTGCACCATTTGCAATTTGAATGAAACAAGAGATTGATCCTGGGAGATATTAAAGTAACTTGGCTTTCAGCCAGCAGCCCTTTTGTAAAGGTCACTTTGTATGCCGGGTTTGTTGACATAATAGCCTCGGGCTAAAACAGAAGCTAAGATGCAAACACGGCGATGGATTAGATTAAGATTCGTACCAAGTGAATAGCAGGAAAGTTTGAATGAAATACTATGGTAAATGGTAGGCCATTCATAGCAACGAAACCTAGGACGGATGACATATAGCATATTCCGCAGGTAAGTAAGACAGTAAGCTAGTTGGATAGATAAGTGATAGATAGACAGATCAAACATGCTGATATTCGCCCAAATCCAGCAGGCAGTCGGTTAGCAGTAGGTCGTTCAACAGGTCCTCGATCTGCTGGTTTTTGCATTGAGAATTGCGGGATGCCTACTTGTAACGTGTCACGTACAAATGGCGGGGAAAATGTCAACTATTATTTCTCGCCCTAGCGTATTTACACTACATACAAGAATAAATTAAAAATGAAAAAGTACAGCTTCAGAACGGATAGTGCAACTTGGGACCACCAATCTGTTGCGAAAACAAGCGAGTGGTGGATTCAAAACATCCTTTTTGTTAGACAAACAGAAAAGAGTTTATTCCAAGTGGAATCGCACAGGCTTGCATATACCAAAAATATATGCAGCTGCATTTACCAAAAATATAAACTTTACCTATTTATATAACAATCTGTCTATCTATCTATCTACCCATCTATCTGCCTATCTATCTATCTATCTATCCCTATCTACCTAACCATATATCTATACCCTCTAACGATCTATTCATCTACCATCTACCTACCTATGTATCTATCTATCTACCTATCGATCCTTATCTACCTAACCATCTATCTGTCTATCTATTTACCTATCTAACATCTATTTAAGTATCGATGTATCTACTTATCTACCTATATGTCTCTCTAACCATCCATCCAATCGACCTGTCCAATATAACCATCTATCTACCTACCTACCTATCTATCTCTCCATCTATCTATCTAACCACCTAAACATTTATTCATCTACCATGTGTCTATCTATCTCTCTACCTACCTATCAATCAATCAACTATTTAAGTATCTATGTATCTAATTATCTTCCGATATATCTCTCTAACCATCCATCCAATCTACCTGTCTCTTTAACCACCTATCTACCTACCTACCTATCTATGTCTTCATCTATCTATCTATCTATCATCTGTCTATGTATCTATGCATCTATCTATGTATCTATCTATCTCTCCATATATCTATCTAATCATTTATTCATCTACCATCTATCTATCTACCTATCAATCAATCATCTATTTAAGTCTATGTATCTAGTTACCTATAATCTATTATCTACTTATCTACCTATATCTCTATATCCATACATCCAATCGACCTGTCTATCTATCTATGATTCAATCCATTCATCTATCTGTCAGTATATACAAACTTTCTTTTATCTCGATTTAAGCTGGGTTCCAACATATATGAGGCTTAGCTAATAGGTAAATATATATATATATATAGGTCATAAACGTCAGTAAGTAATTAACATTCACTCTGGTTAACTGCAAATCTTCACGTTTTAATGTCCATCCTAAACCAGTCTCATTAGCTAGAACTTCTCGTACTTCGCAAGATCCTGCTTTGGAACTGTTGGACGTCAGAGCCCATGGCTATTATACTACAAGTCGAGCAATCAAAGTAGAGACAAGTTTTCAAGTCTCGACTTTAACAGTCTTTTCAAAATGACGTCAATGACAGTAATTGAAAGCTCCCCGGAGACAGCCCTGCGTGCGTTTGATTCCCAGCAAAGAGATCCACTTGCACGAGGGCAAGTTTGGCCAATCACGCGCTGTAATGGAAATCTAACTTCGCTCAGTCTATTGAAGACTGATCGAGTTAGGAAGAAAAACGTATGATGGTTTTAATCTATCAGCCTATTTATCCATCTATCTATCGATGTAATCTTTATCCCTATATCCAACTACCTACCGAATTATTTAACTAACTGTCCATCTGTATATATCTATCTATCCACCTATCTACATGTCTATCTATCTATCTATCCATCCAAATATATGTTCACCTATTTACCTAATCTACCTTCCCACCAATCTATCTATCAACCTATATCTTAAAATCTATCTATCCACGTAAGTTTTATCCCAATATCTAACTACCTTCTGAACTATTTAGCTAACTGCCCATCTGTAAATCTATCTATCCACCTATCTACATGTCTATCTGTCTGTCTACTTGCCTATCTACCTCCTAACTATTTATGTGCCTATCCATCCATACGAGTATCTACCTTATTCCCTAATCTGGCTTCCTAACAATCTATCTATCTACCTATCTATATGTCCATCTATCTAATTTTTATCCCAATATCTAACTATCTACCGAACTGTTTTTCTATCTACCCATACGTATATCTATCTATCCACATATCTACCTGACTGTCTAACAATCTACCAACTTACCTAGCTACCCTAACTAGTTACGTATTTCTCCGTCTAGCTACCCATTTATCCGTCGATCTACCCAACCTTCCTACCTACCTGTCTACCCACCTATCCACCTTACTACCTTTGTACTTTCAGTGGTGTACCCTAGCGCAATCGCAAGATTCTGCTATCCAGCCACACGCGAATACACATTGAAACAGATCCATTAAAGCTGCTGTACTCGCCAAGTCCTTCGCATTCAAAACTTGGCCAAAGTCCTCCAGGGTCTTTGCTTTATTGCGACAAGTAAAGAGTTCGGGGCGAGTTAATCGTTCGTGTTCAACACAGTCAAAGCGAATCGAGGCAAAACTGTTTCAACCCACAACCGGAGCTAAACTGTTTAGCTTTCGAAGTGAGAGAGACAACAACAAAAGGAACTGCGCATCACAAAAGACATTCTTAATAACAGTTCTTCTGATGAGAAAAAAAATGAACAGGAAAACAACAATAACAATAACATAGATTCACGTTTGAGCCGTGAAATCAATACTCTCCTTGCAGGGCAAGATTGCCACCCAAACAACACGCGAGGAGAAAAGCATCAATCGCACGTGTCGAGTATCAATCAAGCTTTATTGCATCTCGTTTTAAAATTAACAACCTTCAATTTGTTTCCCCCAAGTTAAACATCAATCAAGACCGCGTACCCTTCACAGATATCGTACTCGCTAAACCAATATCCACTAATTAAGGTTTTTTTAATTAAAGAAGGCTAATTAAGGAAGACTAGGAAGCAAAAGCAAAGTTGTAATTCCATTCAAATTAAAATACTTTTAAATTTATAGTAACCAGTGCAAATTACATATTTGTGCTAGTGGTTTTCCAGCACCACCACCCAAAAAAGGCGGGAAATTTCAAAACACGGGATATCCAGGAAGATTTATAAAGGAAAAAAAATAGCATTGGTCCGCATAAGGCTATTTGGTAAACTGGCCACTCCAAGTCTGTTTCAAAGGCATCAGTTATTTTTTTTTAGATTTAATGTTATTTAAATTAGTTTGACTGTGAATTAAAGATAAATGCCGCAAATGACTTTAGATTAACTCGACTCGACTAAACTTTCGACTCAACTCGACCCACGACCACTCAGAATCGATTCTTCTAACCGACGACTCCGACGATTTCTCGACTAGACTTTCCGACTTTTCAACATTCACTCTTGAACAAAGTCGAGTCAATTCAGGTCGTTTGCAGCATTTTCGACATTACAAACTAGTTTCCCAATGATAAGTACTTTCGATAACTGTTCAGTGTACACTTTTTCTAAATTAAAGTGAAACCGCAAGTTGTAAACCTTTTTTCCTCCCAAAAAGAATGAGAATAAAGGAAAAAAAGAAAAACTGTGGTCGTCCCATTTGGGTCGATATGTACCCAGGAAGATAAGAAGGGAGCGTTGACGTTTCTGGTTATTTGGTGTCGACGGCCTTGGCTTTGGTAGCGCAGTCACGGCTGCAGAAAGTCGACTGGCCCTTCAGAAGGAACTGGCGATTCAATAAGGAATTGTGGCACTGCTGACAGCGGAAGCATGTGTCCGAAGCGTGCCAGTACAGGTCGCCGTGACTGACCCGCGCTTCATCAGCACGAATAGCCTTGCCGCACTCGTGACAGTCCTGCATGAGCAACCAACACAAAAGGATTACTTTCACAGCCACTTCTTTCTCTACTTAAATTTTTTTTAAATAAAGTTTTATGATAAATAAACCATAGGCCATTAAAGTAATTGAATCTTGATCTTGATATAATTAATTGAGTGAATCTTGTGAATGGACGGGTTATACTTTTCCGTATTTCTTCTGATAGCAGTCGAGACAGTGCGGTTGACCCTCAATGGGCGTGTACTGCTTGCCGACCAGGGGCGTGTCGCAGATCCAGCAGCAGAAGTGGTCCGTGTGCCAGTTGGCTCCTTCAGCGTTTGTGTACTCGGTGGCGAAAATCAACTACAAATTAAAGTTAATTTTAACTGAAGCAATCAGCAGCCTCAAACCATAATTGCATTAGATTCGTTTAACTTAAGTTTTACTACAATTAATCAAAAGATGCATTCCGTTCATTCAATATTATATTGCAGTCACTTTATGAACTCGAGTTGCAAAGTAATCAAGATTAATTAACTTCAAATTAACTACAATCAGTGTACTCCTGCTTTAATTACTATAGCCCAATCTCATTAAAACCGACATAAGTGAACTCTAGATTTCAAACTCGACGCCATTTACCGAGCTGACGTAATACTAACCTCATCACAAGCTTTACAGCGCGGAATGTTCATCTGCTCGGCGTAATGCCTGCCACAGTAGATATTCCCTTCGGCGTAGAAGTAAATCAGATCGGCCAACGTCTCCTATGGAGCAAATGTAATATTTAATCGGAAAACTTACACAAAATAAATTAACTGATGTCAAAACGAATTTTTAAAAAAATTCATAAAAAATAAACATTAAATATAATAAAAAATAAAATAAAATTCGCAGATGAATTCAAGTCAAAAAAGATTTTTTTTTTGAAAACTAAACTCATCTCGAGGCACATATGTTAATACAGGGCCTTTCGAGACGATGATTGGTACGGTTGAATGTAATATGCAAATTAGATTCTATTCATATTTTACAAAAATTACAAGTATCATAAATTAACTCGAGAATTCGCAATTCCCTCCAAAATCAGATTGTCATAAAAAGAAAATATTGGAGTTATAATTAAAACTAAGGGTTTTTCATCTGACAGTTCCTAGAGTTTCGTGATAGACGGGTGGGGGTGGAATGCAATGCATCACACGCAACAAACAATTAACTAGACAAGAAACTTTACACCTTTCGCCGCCAAGGGCCAACACAGTGGCGCCGGCTAGACGAAACTTGACTCACTTGACTTGTGAAAACTATAAAACTAGAACTTGTAAAAAAACTATAAAAACACAAACAGATAATTTTTTTTAAATGTCGGTTAAGTTACTGAGATATTAAGCTTACAGTTATAATTATTTTTAAATATTATAAGTTGTTAAAAAAAATAAACCCTTTGGATCTAATGAAATATTTCTAATTAATTTACGACCCAATATTTAATTATTAATGAATTAATTATTACATATTTTAAATTGATAATTAAATAACACATTTTATGATTTTTTCTGAAAAGATAGATATCTTTAATTGTATTAAAAGTTAATTGATATAAAAACCGAGGGCGGATAAATCAATTCAAGCAGATATTTCAGCAGAACTTATTTAATCATTAACTAAGTTTTAAAGATAGAAGCTGAATGAAACGTCTCATCTATACTTACGTTACAAATGGTGCAGACGAAACATTCGGGGTGCCAGCACTTGTCCTCTCCCGCCCTCTCGGCGAAAATGGCCGTCTGGTTGGCCTGTATCGGTAGCATGCATTTCTGGCAGAACCAGACTTTCTCAGCCTCTACAGCAACCTCGCGCTGTTGAAGCTGCTGCGGCTGCTGTTGGGTACTCGGAGGCTGTTGCTGCAGCTGAGTCAACTGAGGCTGCTGCTGGGTCCTCTGAGGCTGTTGCTGCTGCTGAATCGACTGAGGTTGCTGCTGCTGCTGAGTCGACTGAGGCTGCTGCTGCTGCTGAGTCAACTGAGGCTGCTGCTGGGTCCTCTGAAGCTGTTGCTGCTGCTGAGTCGACTGAGGCTGCTGCTGCTGCTGATGATGAGTCGACTGAGGCTGCTGCTGGGTCATCTGAGGCTGCTGCTGCTGCTGATGAGTCGACTGAGGCTGCTGCTGCTGCTGCTGCAGAGGTTTCTGGTCCCTCTGCAGCTGCTGCTGATTCCTCTGCTGCTGCTGGTGATTCTCTACCAAGTACTGAGGTACATTAACGTTACCGTTATCGGGAATGTAATCAAAATCGGTTGTTAGCGGCTGCGGGACCGATTCTTTGGCGTCGTTTCCATTGGAAGGTACTGGTCCAGTAGCCGGAATTCCGGAGGGTGTGGAATGGGCGGAGTAGAAAGATCCGCTGGAGTGCTTCGGTTCCAGTCGGGGAGATCCGAACGGCTTGGGAGCGGAATTGAAATTGGCGAGGAACGGCGTCCTGGATTGGTTGCTCAGCTTTCCCGGAAGCTTTTTGCCCTCCTGTTCGTCGAGGAAGTCGAAAAACTCGCGGACGGGATCACGTGACCTTTGCTGCTGCTGCTGGTGCTGTGCTGCCTATAATCAAATGAAAATTAACAATAATTAAAAAAATCGATGTAATTACCTTATAATTTAGAAATTAAAGTTCTAAAACAATTATCTAAATCATTTATAGTTAATTAATACTGATAACATTCTATGTATTATATGATTGTACAGGACAATACAACATTCTATTTATACCAATGTTACTACAATTAACTAAAGTAAGTAAGTGATAATAATACCTATTAACACAGCAATCAAAAGGTATTTATAAGTATTGAGTTGAATTCTTATAGGTTATAATATTTACCATCAAATTTGATGAGATGACACTAAATTTTAACAAGACAACTAATTTCAATATACCAGGGTTATACCGATATATCGATATCGATACTGAACCACCGATATATCGATACGTCAAGAGTTCGAATATTCGTACAGGCGCTGAAACATACCTCTCCGGGATACGGTTCCAGAAATTCCGGAGGCGGCGGCGGCAGTTCATCCGTCGCTTCCGGCGAAATCAAAGCGGCGGAAGGTTTCGAAGCCTCCCTTTTGATCTGCTCAGTGAAACTGGCAGTAGCCGGTCCGGCTGGAGCGTGAACTTTGGAAATGTCGGTCGTGGAAGGCGTGTAAGGCTTTGGGACGCCAAACAGCTTGGGTGGCGGTTTGGGCGAAACCTTGGGCGATTTGGATAGCGCCTAGAATTCAAATCGTTATTTAAATTATTGATTTTAATTTTTTATTTGATAATCTTATTTATATAATATGATTAATCATAATAATAATAATAATAATAATAATAATATCCAGAACAACGCCACAGTGTAAAGCGATAAAATTTAAATTAAATTTAAAATTAGAGTTATGATTTAACAAATGAATTACCTGGACGTTGTTATTGGTGTGAATGATGTTCAGTTTCTGTTCCAGGATCTTGTCCAGCTGCGGCGGAGGAGCCGGGCATTTCTGGACTGTGCCGCGGCCGACGGCAAACTGCCTGACGTTATTCACGTATTCCTGCATTCTGAAATAAAATGGAAAATTATTATTATTTTAATATATTAATCCATTCAAAAATTTCAACTATAAAATTATTATATTGTGTGTTATTACATTACTCAATTTACCTAAATGAATTAAAATAATATTTTTTAGATTAATTACACTAGCATTCTTTATTTTCATTTATCACTAAAAGCTAGATACACAACTATTTTTAATTACCCGAATAATCAAAATAATTTATTATTTTATAAAATGGTATTTTTCGAAAAGAGAGTTTTAGCAAATCAATTTTTAATCCTTATTACGGTTAACTTTTTAAAATACATTATTCCAATATAATATAGTTTATGTTTATTAAATTACTTATTATTACTGTATTATCTGTTATTACCAGTATTATGTTAACTACTTTTTTTTTAATTCATCAAAGCTTTGGGCCGGAGGCCCATGGCTGTTTCTTTATTTAAAAAAAAATCATATTTATAGTAACGTGAATACTTTTGCTTTTCTGGATCCGAAAGCGACTGGCACTTGCTCGGGTCCAAATCATGTTCGGGAAGTTGTCGATCGAGAGCGCGATTCCTCTTCTCTGTCTCCTGCGTCGGAAGCGCGACCTGTTGGGCGTTTCGGGCGCCAGCAACCAACTGTTGCGTCAGATTCAAATTTGGCGTCTCGTTCTTTCCCTTATCTGCAGCAGCACTGCCGTCATCATCAAACAGCCGTCCCACCCGGGTGGTGTCGTACGTCTCCTCGGGAACCGAGTGATTCTCCTTACCGCAGCGGCAGTTGCGACAGACTTTGCGCCAGTAGTGCAGGTCGAAGCCGTTGCACTTGGGACCGCAGCGGAGGCACTGCGAACCGGCACCGACTTCGTGGGCGATCTTAGATTGCTGAATCAAAAAAAAAATTATTAATTTCAATAAGCCTTGTCAACACAGCTAACGAGTTGGGAACTGAACAAACCTGGCGTAATTTATTCTCTAAATTGAGAATATTAGGTTCGGGAAACTGCTGCTGCTGCTGCTGGACGGTTGAGGCCATGACTCAGAATTTAGTAACCAACCCGGAGATAAGAGATAGCCGCTCGAATTTAAATTCAAATATCGAATACTTTATCCTCCTTTTTAATCTGGAAACTGTCAATGAACCTATTTGATACTTGATAAGGTCTAGGAACGGATTCTCGGTAACGTTACTGCCAACAAATACGGAATGTTATTGTACACGGAACAACAGATGGTCGTCGACGTCACCCTCTCCCTATCATCCAATCCCCAATGCGCTACGTTTTTAAACGGACCCTCCAAGCAAAACAAGAAAACTGGAAATGAAAGGATGAAGTGGAAAAGGGATGGTCATATAGCTCCCCTTCCCTCAGCGGATGTATACTGCGGTTAAGCCGAATCGGAACCCCGACGGTTTTCAAATCACCGTCAAGGTTATCTTCGACCGTTTTTCGAATAAATGAGGCGATCGCAGCGTCATCTGGTGGTTAAAGTTATCAACATTCTGAAAAACAATATCGATTAAACTTTTATCACGCTATTTCCACCTAGAATAAAACTTCAATTTTGTTTAAACACGTGATATTGAAATAGACGATGAATCAAATTTATTAATTATATCACATTAACAGTAAAATAAATGGAAAAAAAATTACTTTACATCAAAATCGAAAATACCGGTTTTAACCTCAAGAATTTCATTAATTAAAAATTAGAAATAGTGATAACGACAAATTAGCCGAAATATATTGATAAGTACATTTTGCCGCCAGGTGGCGGTTACGGCGATCAATGGAAACGAAACGTGAATGGGAACAGGAACTGAAAAGCCACAGGCTTCTCAGGATGTGGGAATTCCGAGCCGCTGACGTCATCCCCTCGCGTAAACCGTAATTCGTCATGTTCAGAAACGCGACTGGTTTTTTTTAAAAAAGGAACTTCAGAGAATAATATATATTTTTTAAAATAATCAAAATATCAATGGATCATTTAAATTCAAATGGGAAATAAAATCCCAATACTATAAAATGACCAGTGGGAAAAAAACAAGTAAAATCAAATAATAATAATAGTATTTTATTGGAAAAATCGAGTCACGCAAAAAATGACACTTTTCATGTTTTTCACTAATTTTGTTTTCAAAAATCTAGAAATCGGATTCACATTTTCCCATGCGACCCGAATGTGTTTTTTTTGTTTGTTTTGCATCTCATCTCGCAACACGCAAAATCAGGATGGAAAAAAACACATTTGAAAAAAAAATGCCTCGAGATAAAAAAAATTCAAAACGAAAATCACACATGCACAGACGAAATCGATAGAACCCACAAGAAATCGCTCATTACAAAAAAAAAGTTTGGAGAATTTCGTACACAAGGACAAAAAAATCGCGCACCAGAAAAAAAGAAAAATTCCTACCAAACACAAAATATTTATACATAAACAATAATAATAAACAAAGCATTACAGTATAAACTAAACAGAATGGAAAAATAACACACACGTGCCATATTCACCCTAAATAAAGAGGAGTATAACGTGCGGCGTGCGAGCAGATTGACATATCCAAATGCTTCGATTCTCACCAAACCAACATGACCCACAGAATAAATTCAGTCAAAACGAAAAAAAAAATTATTGCCTTGTAACACGGGTGCTTTTGTCTCGTTCTTCATTTCGCTAAAGGGCGGGAGAAAGAAAAAACAAGACGGAGGAAAAAATACGCGAGCACGTTGATATTTGTACACTTTACAGACTTTGATTTAAAAAACGTACTTGTATCGTTTTTTCTTTCAACAACTAATCCGCAGTTTTTTTTCCTATATAAAAAAAAATTTGCACGGAATAATAATAATAATAATAATAATAATAGTAATCATAGAGAAATCGGAAACAGAAGAAAACAACATTGGAGGGAGTCGGATTATTTCGCTATTAATCCTAATCGTAGGGAAAGTATATTGTATCATCAGCGAGTTTTTGTAGTCCCATCTGAATCGACCAGTCGAAGCGATTCTTGTTTTCCTAGATCAAGGCAGCTACTGCATTGTACAGCTGTACTAATAGCTGAATGTGAACGGGAAGGCAGGATCTCCTGTCTTTCGTGTGCGGGTCCATGGCTAGCCACGAGAGCGCATTGTAGCCTTCCATGACATATCTGCCAAGGTTAAAACATGTTACATAACACGTGCTATTAATGAAACACAGAAGGACGTGATAAGGTATCATAGCAATATCGTGAAAAATCTTTGTACTGGGTACATAACGGTTATCTAAATTAACTGGATGATGACAACACTAGGATATACCAAATTACCAGCCAATTTTGTTTCATATCACATTTCAGTGTAAGGGCAATATTTCTGTAATTTGCGTATATTGTTAAAGGTTTCAGAATAAATAAATTATTCTATCTTTATACAAATCTGTCTCTTTGCCTTCTATCTAGCTATATACCTATCTATTTATCCAACCATCCATCTATTTATCTACCTTTTCCTTTATCCATCCATCCATCCATCTATCTATATATCATCTATCTGTCCATCTATCTGCCTATCTATCTATCTACCTACCTACCTATCTATCTATTTAATTAATCCATCTATATTTTTATCAAACCATTCAGCTATTCATCTATCTATTCCTTCATCTATCTATCTATCTATCTATCTATCTATCTATCGATCGATCTATCTAACTATCCATCTATCTATTTATCTAACCTTCCATCTATTTATTTAACTATTCTTTTATCCATCTATCTATCTATCTATCTATCTATCTATCTATCTATCTATCTATCTTTCTATTTAAAATAAAAAATAAAGCGAACCTCAAGACGTCCGTTGTCACTTGCGAGTCCAGTGGGTGTACTTTGGCATTGGTGGGCTGCTGCTGGAGAAAATCGTCCGAGCCCTGCTGCACTGCGTGGTTGTGCAGGTGGAGGGCGCACTTCAGAAAAGACGGGCACGCTTTGGACAGGTGAGGACACGCCGCCCAGAACCAGGCGGGCATGTCGCCCGTGGGCGCCGTCGACACGTAATACCTGTACATCATCCATTAAACACGTCATTAGTATATGGATTCCAATAGCGCATTGTAAGCACGATAAGGCATTCAATGGAATATATTATGAGATATTTAATCATTTTATATTTGATTACACTAATTATGAGATAACCTGTACGATAACGCAGTACAAGACATGAATTCTAGTAAAAGCGAATTGTATACATCACGGCCCAACATGTCTAATCTTGAGAGTAATACTAACATATCAAGTGCTATAGCCTACTGCTATAATCACTTTCAATTAAATGCAACACGATTGTAAGAAAAATTAATACAATAAAAACGATTGCGGAATGTGAATAAGACGGTGATACCCTAAGGCCAGCGGCTGCTGGAGAAGCGTGCCAACTTCCTCCTGCATTTCTTGTCCGGGGTCGGGATTATTCCGACCAAAATGCCCAGAAGGAGAGCCGGGGAAAGCCTGTCTTCCGGCTCCCATTCTCGACGGTGACGACGGTCCCATGGCGGAGTTGGCCGACATGGAATTGACGCCCATAATTCCGTCCATACCTATTGACAAGCAACGGTAAAGTGATTAGAAATAACGAAGACGTACTGTATTACTGTACAGTGGCAATAAAGTAATAACATCAATTTAAACTATGAATTTACTATTCAATCATAATTTTTATTAAAAATCATTGTAATGGTTCTATTTTATATCATCTCGATTCTTGATAAGGGTGATTCAAAGCAGATACTTAAATCTATCAATTCATCCATTCACACCCCTAACTATCTGACCGCCATTTACAAACAACAGTTATCATAATGACAATAACAAGGATACTCACCGACACTATTTGATAAGTTTAACTAAAAATTCGCTTACAATTACCTGGTAAGTCACCTGTAATATCATTGGTGACGTCATTGACAGGGTCAGCTTCGGAGAGCGACGAAAAGAAATCGTTGAAATCGCCCATGTCCTCGAAACCGTCGCCCATGTCCTCGTTGAGGCCGTCCAGCAGAAAGTCGTCGTCTCCCAGGTCGGGGCCGTTGATGTGCTGCTCTTGGAATGCAGTTTGCGACGACTGGGCCGAAAAAAAATATAATTTAATCGATTAACAGACGCATAATCGTAACATAATTCCATATATAATAATTTAAAATTCATGTAAAATATAATTATTATACATTTATTTTTCTTTCTACATATTTCCTGTGTCACTATTTTTTAGCATTACATCTAATTTTAAACTGGTATACATTTATCATGATATGAATATAATATGTGTTAGTAACGGAAACTGGAAAATAAGGGATTTCTAAAACGACATAGTAAATATTACAGTCTATAGCAGAAAGTTTAAACCTAAAAAGGTAATATTTATTTTTTGATAAAATTATATAATACCGTGGTCGTGGCGGATGTTGGGAACACCAGGATGTGCGTACACGAAGCGTCTTCCGGTGTCGAAAGCGCGCAGTTTGCCGACTGCTGTCCAAACCTTCCGTCGTGCGTTATCTAAACCAAACATTTCCAATAATCAGCTAACCAATAACAAAATAACATCCACAAGGCTATAACATCATACTCGGTGAAAAGCTCTAAATGTAATAAAACTTAGGATATAATTCTATCTCGACTGCAATGATAAAAGATATCAATATAACATTACGTTACATTTGATTATTAATCAGATACTTATATTTATAAATGTTAAAACAACCGTCGTGATAAGATTAAGGCGTAAAATACAAAACCAAAAATAACTGAACAGCTTAAAAAAATTGACTTAAACTAAATACAAAAATTTTAATTACATTTATAATGAAGCAATACAAACAGTGAACGTGTAAGTAATTTCTAATCTATGTTATTATTACCTGGTCTGTCATCATCCTAAATTGAGAATCCGGTTCCAGCGAGATGAGACAGGCAGACACGATGACCGGGCCATCTGAGGAGCCTAGCACATGGCACTGGCGGCACACCTCCGACGTGTGTGTCGAGGCACGTAACAGGGATTTACGGCTCAGCAAAACACTCCAACCTGGGGAAAAACAATAACCACGTGTTAGAATCGCAGATAATAATAATAATAGCAACCAGGTGTACACATATATAGTTACTTGAGGATTTCCAGATAGTAGAATTATATAATAAAGTAACTGCAATTGGAAGTTTAAATCAATAAAGGTATGTTTCTACTCAACTGCAATGCGCTTCAATAAATCTTTAGATAAAATTAAAGGTTAAAATTACTTTTGAGTTCTCCGTGACCCATTCGACCCAGACGCCCAATGACAAGCCTCCATGGGTGGACATCGGTAGATACGACCCCCATGATGAAGTCCATCAGTCGCTGTAGTCCGTACCGTCTAGCAGACACGCGCTTCCTTTTCGTCCTGAAATACGTTAGCAATTTTAGCACACGTTTTACAAAACACATCAAAACAAGTCCGTCCGATAATTTAATACATAATTTCCAATGGAGATAAGCAACTATCTTCGTCTGATTCCTTTATGAATCGACGACATGATCATTCGAATGACCACTTTTGTACTACAATCTAAGCATTTTCCATCTTAAACGATATACATAATAAATTTACACAATAATGTAATGTGCATAACAGTCACCGGATATAACTATTTGATTTTAAATCAAATTCACCTGTTGGGGACGTCAATGCCAATGGTGCAGGTATCGATCAGCTCCCCCGTTTCATCGGTGCAGGAGGCCAGAAGCCAGCGCTGATCCTCCGAAAGGCAGTAACTCACGTACAGCACGGAGACGACACAGGGCTTGTTCATGGAATTGGCGCTTAAAGCAGCACTGCTGTTGGCCGACTGGTTCTGTGAAGGATCCAACCCTTGGGAGGCGTCCTTCAGTGGGGCCAGGATATAGGGTGGCGCGTACAGACGAGACGGTAACCGATTCTGTTCCTACATGTTTGAACGACATTTTTCGATTCAATTCCTTTAACGCATTGTGTTCAATAAGCAGTTTGTCACTGCCTCTTGTATTTTCGTTGAGTTAGTTAAATCTGAAGCTTAACCAATTAGGTTTCAAGGTCGTGTTGGTTGAATTATAAATAAAAAATGCAAGAAGCTAAACGCGTTCGGTCTGACTGATCCTGTCGTCCAAGTAGTATTTTTTTTTAAATCATTAGATTTAATTTAAATCATGTTTAACGCAAACTTGCGACTGCAAGACCCGATACGCTTTTTTGAGTACGCCGTCTTGTTTTAGGTTAGAAACCAGCTAAGCATTTTTATCAATCTATCTGTCTACCTACCTAACTCCTTACCTACCTACTTACGTGCAGTACCTGTTTAAATATATATTACCCTATCCATCCATCTAGCTATCTGTCTATCTATTTATCTCTCTGTCTACCTATCAATCTACCTATTTACCTACTTATCTATCTACCTACCTATCTACCTACCTAACTATTTATCTATTTACCTCTCTATCGATCAATTTATCAGTCTATCTATCTATCTATCCATCTATCCTAACCTCCAGTACGTTGTTTCTTCATAATTTGTAGTCTACTTCTACGTAACCGTTTTCCAGGTTTCTTAGTGTTTTCTTTCTGTTTAGATTTTGTTCCCCCTTAATGACAGTCCCAAATCTTACGTCTTTGCTTTTAATGAAGATATCCGCCGCTGCACCGGGTCCCATTCCCGTCAGTGACTTGATATTCGTCCCCTGGGGAGGTATCTTTTTGCTCTGCGAGTAGACGCTGAGCGCAAGAGAGCGCAACGAATCCGAAGTGGCCTTTCCGGCGGTACCCGTCTGCATAATCGACTCCAGCGAGACCACTTGCAGCGACACGTTGGAACGGACTTTGTCCGGAAGTCCACTGAGCATCTGCTGATAGGCTCGTAACAATCCCAGGACGGCTAGCCGGCAAAGGTCTTGGCTGTCCGTGTACATGGAGAAGGGATCGACCATGTAGATGACTATAGAAGGAGCTGATGAATCGTCCTCGTCCACACCAAGGTCGTACGGTTGAACAGTCGAATCGACCCTTGCACTATTTTCCGCAACCTCTGGTCCTGCACATATAAAACCAGTTACTTATAAATTCAGAATAAGTGAGTATCAGGGATATATATACATGTACATGTATACAGGGACGCCGGGATATCCGGATTACAGGCAATCGTATACACCGATTCATACTTTTCAAACCCAGGAAACTCAGTAATCAGTTACTTATAAATTCAGAATTAGTGAGTATCAGGGATATATATACATGTATATGTATATGGGGACGCCGGGATATCCGGATTACAGGCAATCGTATACCCCGATTCATACTTTTCAAACCCAGGAAACTCAGTAATCGCACTTGTTTTAATTTTAATGGGATCAAAGGTAATTTACCTGTTGGTTCCGTCTTCACGGAACTGACTTCTCCAGCGCTAGCTACTCCCACATTGGCCACAGGCACGAGCAGCGGATGAGGATAAGTGAGCATCCCGGGGGTCACCATGTTCTGCATACCCTCTCCCATATTGAAAGGCATGGTGGTGGGCGGAGCCATGGATGTCGATCCCGGCTGCTGAGGTCTGGGCTGCTGCGGTGGGGGGTCCAAAAGTGTCCGGTCCATGATGGCTGTTGCCAAAAGTGGTCCCAAGTGTCGACAGCATACTTTGGCGTAGAGTCTGAGAAGCACGGCCACCGGCGAGTCCCCAAGTCGTATGAACCAATCATCGACGGGATCGTTAGCCAGAGAGGCAGCTGCGTTTCGACCCACTCGAAGGATTCCGTCTCTCAGTTTGAATTTGGCAGCGGGAGCGTGACGTCCTAGTCGGCACATTTCATACGCTACGGACAGATCCCTGAAGTGGGATCGAACCCTGGTCAGCACAGAGTCGACCTCTGGAGCTATGATGACGTAGGCGACGTTCTTGGGCTGCGCGTACGGCTCGAGGAGCAGCCGCTCCCAATGGGGGATGGCCAGCGGTGCAACCGACACCCAGTCTTTGTCATATCCTGCTAATAGGGCAGGAATGGGCAGAGGTTCGCACCGATCTTCAGTACCTATGGCGGGAAAAAATTATAAACTTTTAATATAACATCGCCAAGATGTTAAGTCAAATTTTGAAGATACAAATACTCAGTATATAGCTATTATTAAAAAGATTTAATTAATATTTAATTTTCAAATAATTATTTCATACTTCAATAATTTAATTAATTAAACCATGAGAACGTGATAAATTCCGACATACTGTCGCAAAATTTTAACTTGATTAAAGAATATAGTATTACTTAGAATGCCGCTTCAATTAGCAATGATTTAACTAGTATAAACACAGGATATCAATAAATGTTGTTATATGTTTGTAATAATTAAATTAATTACATATTTACGGTCATTTTGTACTCGGTTATTCCATGCTTGTTTATTAATATTTACATACGGTTGGTAAAACCTGAACGACTTGATAATTTCATCAGATGTATTTTTTATATCAAACTATTTGTATAGGGCCTTAATAACATACCTCGGACCGCCATCAGGTGAAACTTTCTCCACGTCAGCGGCCCCTGCACAGCAAACGGCGTTCCCCTCTTCTTCTGCAGCGTGTCCTGCAGTGCAGGTTGAAGGCTCCTCATGATGCTCATCACGTCCTGACTGCTCTCCGGTCCCTCTGCATGCAGGAAAGCCCAGTAATGAACCACCGGCCCGCTGGTGTTGATCGGGGTGGGGCCCACCGGCTTCTGCATCGGCGAGACCGGTGAGTGCATCGGAGGTAGAGCCGGTGGACGGCCTCTCGAGGGATGCGGTATCGACATTGGCCCGCCCATGGGACTTCCATGCTGCAGCATGTGGTTAAATCCCATATACGGGGGAGGCTGCGACGGCCACTGCTGCTGCTGCTGGTGTTGCTGCTGCGCCCCCGGTCCCATAGGGTTTGGCTGCACGGCTGCATTGATTGCGCTGCGGGCTACTTCGTTGCAGTCTGAGAGCTCCAAGGTGTGATAGGTGGGAAACTTTGTCGTCGAGGTTTGCAGGATAGCAGCTTTGAATAGGGAGCTGCTGCAGTGGAAAATGAGCAGCGACTGCTCCCTCAGCAGCTCCATCAGTGCTACAGGAATATTATCAGACACGGGTAGGTCCATGGAAGTGATGGATGAATTCCTCGATCCTTCCAGGGGGAAATCCAGTGCCCGACTGAGTGTGCTGAGCTGGAGATTCTCCTTTTCCGAATGGCAAAAGGCCAGGATCGACCTTCTTTTGTACTGCGCAGGATCGAGAGTAGCAGCAGCTCCCGTGATTTCAGCCTCGTCCTCGTAAAAGAGTCCCGAGCGGTGGGCGAACCTGCGGTTTACCACGGCGCTGAATCCGCAGTTGCAACGCAGGTTCTCCTCCTCGACCGGCCCCATACCGTTCATGTCCATCTGACCCATGTCGTGGAATCCCGGCCGCAGCATGTTGTTGACAGGTCCCTTGGCAGCTTGAGGAAGGTACTGCGAGGCGTCGGGTCCTTTAATGGTTCCCACGCAGTTGGGTCCGGCATTGCAGACGCATACCGTGCAGCTATCAAAGTTGTGATCCCTGAAAATGTTGAAAACCGATTCCGAGAGGATGATGTTGACGGTGAGGGCGTGACCTTCAGGCAACAAGGGAGGATTTTTGGCCACACTCGAAGGGCTGGGCTGCGGGGGCGGTTGCAGACGAGGGTGAGGAAAACTGGGCGGGAACTGGTGACCCATGCTGTCCATGTAAGGAGAGTGCGGAACAGACGCGAAATGCGCAGGTGGACCAAGACGCGATAGGTGAGGAGAGGGCTGCGGTACTGACAACTGCCGGCTCAGCGCCTTCATGCCCATCGACTGCATCAGGAAGTTCTTCGGGGCCGCTGCAGACCGCTGGCTGGGTGTCGCCGTCTGCCGGTACACGCATTTGGAAGGCAAGTTCAACGAGGGTAACATTTGGCTGGGCAGCATTGGCAGCGGGGCGTATTTGGCCGGTATGATGGGTTTCGCCAGTGGGGGCGAACTATAGACTTGCGTGTCCTTCAAAAAATTTACAGCCTTTTTCAATAAATTGTAAATACCAATGTTAAAATACGCAATAATTAAATTAAATTTTAAAATAACATGAATAATAAATAATAAATAAATTAATTCTATACTATCAAAACTGACTTTTCAGTAGAAAATTCAATTAAACGAATGTACAAATACCCATTTTAAAGAATGAATTTACCCTGTCCTCGCTGCTGTCGTGGTATCTCGATCCATTTGCTCCAAACTCGCTCTTCACTATGGCGTGGCCGTCGGTGGCGTCCGTCACCATCTCGGCGTGTCCGCCGCACGGCGAATGAGTCGCCTGTTCCAGCGACGGGGGCGTCGGGTACATCTTCAGCGACTCCATGGTCGAGAGAATGTTGACTCCTCCCATATTCATTCCTAGAGACTGCAGCACCCCAGCCGGCGGAGGGCGCAGGTTGGTCACTTTGGTAAATACAGCAGCAGTGTCCTCTGGCAGACCGGCTGGCTTATTCGATCCCGGAGGTGTAGGCACAGAAAACTAAACATAACATAATAAAACATGAAGTAACTAATTAATTTAATTAATCATTTTAAATTACTCGTTCAAACATATCATCAGGTGTGGAGATTATATTATAATCAAAATTATAGATTAAAAGCAGCAATTTCATTTATTTCTGAATTAGCCGCACAACTAAATTATATTATTAAAATAAAGGTACGAATAGAAAACTGGCTATTCATTTAGCTCGCTATTTTCCGATTCTAACTGCACGACAATTTGGAAAATAGTGTGTCTGATAACAATGCCCACCGTATCGTTATTGGTCTCGTCCGAGTCGTCGAAAATGTTGTCCAAATCGCGATACGACGCTTCCAATCCCTGTATAGTAAACAACGAGCTGGGGTCCGACGGCTTCGATCCTGCATTTGTACTGGCGAAATCCTCATCGTCCTGCGATCACACACACACAAAATTGAATTTCAAAGCAAACAATACAATCTAAATTTTTTATTCAAATACGCGTGCACGAGCTTTAAATCGACGTACAAAATTTCGACTTTTCAAATTACGCCGTAAGAAGTTAAATTAAAAACGCTTCGTGCTCGAAATATAACCCTATTTAATATAATTTAAAGATATAATTCAATCTGAATTAATATTTTAGGTTATTATTTAGGCTTTACGGTTATTGTACCTTGGTATCAGGTTCCTTGCGCTTGCGAGATTCGGTACTTCGGTTATCCGGTTCGCTTGGCGGCTGGTTCACCACTTCGTTGACGAGTTTCACCTTCTTGATCGGATGATATATCCTGTAAATGACAATTAAAAAAATAGTTAACGAAATATAAATTTAAAACACAAATAGATTAGAAAAAAATTACGTCGATTTCAATTTAACACAAAAAAAACATCCACATTACCCACATAAAAAAACTTACATTAATAGTCAGAAAACCAGCGAGTTTATAATCAATAGGACTCATGATATAAACTGAATTAAAATTAAAGAGATAAACGGCATTACCAGGCATTGACGGTGGAAAAGTCGTACAGAGCTCGACTGGCCGTCCCCTGTTCTTCTAATTCCTGCTCGTAGTCTTTACAAGGTAGGATGGGTCTTTGGAAA
The DNA here is from genome assembly GCA_022114935.1 of Leptestheria dahalacensis. Lineage (NCBI taxonomy): Eukaryota > Metazoa > Arthropoda > Branchiopoda > Diplostraca > Leptestheriidae > Leptestheria > Leptestheria dahalacensis. The sequence continues at coordinate 117,841 of JAIQCU010000767.1, forward strand.
GCACCAGGCTGCTGTTCAGCAGTGTTGGACGGTGCAGCAGCGGCTGTTGCACTAGGCTCCGCACCGGCCGGTGGCACTTCGGCCGCAAGCGGAGGTCGCTGCACTGAACGGGGGCCTTCCGGAGTATCTGCGTTCGGTAGGCTCACAAATGGCGAGAAAGCCTTCGGCATTAAAAAACAAAAAATTAAAAATCCATTGATACTTAATCCATAAATCGCAAATTCTTGTTATTTTCTGGAATAATGTTTTTTTTTTAATCCTGCAATTCTTGATGATATTAATTCCTAATTCATTAGCACTATTCATCATATTTTCTCGGAATTACGTTTTAAACATCGCGGATATCAAACGATGGATTATCAAGTCTTTACGAAATATCTATTGTCAAACCAATTGTACATGTTACTAAAACTAAATATAAAGATTGATATTAATTCAGTTATTACTTTGTAAAATTAAATTAAAAGCAATAAGATTTCTGTTCGTAGCTGCTGCTGGTTGATGGTGGCAATAATTTACCTGATTGGAACGAGGTCCTATGGAGCCGATGGGCGTGGCCTTACAGCTGCCAACGTTGTCGTGAGCCTGCTGAGACTCTCCCGTGGCCGGCGTTGTTGGCAGGAATCCCATCGTGTCGTTGGAATGCGGAAGCTGGGGGCTCAGCACCGGCATTACAGCCTCTGCACAAAAAAAACGATCCATTAAAAAAATGTTTCAATAATTTAACATTTATTAACTAATTGTAATTGATATAGCATTTTACCTTTAATTTATTATATAACTACATATGATTTTATTACTGTAATTTTGTATAATATATTTAATTTTTATATAATTTGTAATTCATATAAATTAATGACATAATTAATTATACTAATTTATTCTTTCTATTTACGTTTTAAAGGTACAGCCTCTGCAAGAACGATCCAGCAGTAAAATGCGTCAATAATTCGTTTATTTTCATATACGTACTTATGTTTAATTAACATTTAATATAATTTACTGGCTCTAATGTATTATTAATTAAGATTTCACATGATTTTCTTGATTCCGTGATTTATATAAATTATTATTTTATACCGAATCAATTGGTTGAATTAACTGCAATTTAAATAATTAATTAATTAGACCTTTCCATAATACTCTAGATCTCTAATCGATTCGTTCACTGTTAATTGTTATTTTTTTAAATATTCAATGGTTAACTTAATAAATAATTGTTCATACGGTATATCCGAAGTGCAACTTACCGACGGACATGACGCTGCCAGGCTGCTGAGAATAGGGCGTCCTCAGCGGCGACGGAGCTACAGACGCCGGTGACTGCAGGTAGGTGCTCATGGTGCTGTTCTGCTGTCCAGGAGTGTCGGCTGGTCCGCTCTTCTGCAACGGTGGGTTGGCCTTCCAGACCGACTGGGATCGGAAGTACGACGGCAGGGGTGCGTTCCCCGTTTTCCCGCTGCTGGAGCTAAATTAATTTAAATCAGTAGAATTAAAAAATTATAATAATAACACGAAATGCTGCGAACCGTTTGTGAGGTCAATCAAATTCCTCAACAGTTAATCATACAAATGGAAAAATAAATAAATAAAACATCACAGGGGGAAACAGGCAGAGCAGCGAAACGTGAAGCACGTGACACCTATTCGATTTTTTTTAAACTTTGCACTCAGTTGTTATATTATCATAAAAGCCAGCAATAGTTTAATGTTTAACTAACTACTTGTCTGTAATGCAAGTCTTAATTTTGTAAATATTACTGGCACAAATATAATCGAGTGTATCTTGTAAACAGCTAAAACTAACTTCTAAATTTTCCTAACCATCATTATGATCCCCTAAATGGAATCACATTCAACGTTTGGGGGAGAAAACATTAACACCGATGATTAAACGATAATAGATAACACATCAAATAGATCACAATAAGTAAAACAATTAACTATAAGCAGGATTAAAAAAAATATCACGGAAAATAGAAACTGATCCACAAGGTAAATAAACGCAAATAAGGGGACAGGCATTAAGAACAGAGGAAGAAGAGCAGGCGCCTTAGCAAAGCCACCGACCGAATAATTGACAAGCCAAAGAGAGAAGAGCAGGACAGCAGCGGACAGAAAGCTACACACTCCGACAACAAGACACCGAAAACCGACCTGTTGCCCTTGTCTGCGGCCTCGGAGCCGAGGCCAGCCTCGCTGGCCTCTTTGGAGGCACTGGACGGGCCCGGCAATTGGCCGGCGCTCGACTGCCTCAAGTGGAAAGGCATCGTTCGTCCCGTTTTATTTCTTCCTCCCGCCGAGGACGATCCCACTGGGTTCTGAGCATTGCCGCTGCTATTGCCATTGCTGCACTTGTTTCGCCTAGATCTTAATTACTCGTTAATCACCATTTGTATAACAGAATTATATACGCGTCAAGTTAATAATAACAGTAATAATCAGCCAGTAGCCAATTAAATGCACTATGATAAGAACGATTGAGAATTAAGCAGACGACTAATGTAAATTAATGCAGAATGAATCAATTTTTTAAAATGTATAAACTAAAAGATTAATGAAAAACCATTAGTTGATTACTAGTATACATAATTTAACTATAGTATAAAATTTGCATTACTGTTAATTAAGTAATTATTATAATTGCATGAAACTTATATTTGGTAAACAACTTTACTAGACTAATTACATTACAATTATTAGGTAACAGTATACGGTAATAACTAATGACATAATTTAACAGCTAATTGATAACCTATACAAACTAACACAATGCTGTGTTATACAACAGAGATTGATGAAACACCGTCTTCTCGATGATCTGAATGTTCTGAATGTCTGATTCTGCAAACCATACGGTAATGTAATTCAAGAATTTAACACGGTGCGATGACACATTCAGGACTAAAGATATTAGCTTATTCATTATTATAAGATTATTATTTTTGAAATTATTAATGTTTACGCAAATTTATTATTTTAACATATATATAATATATGTATAAGATTATATTTGCGAGATAATTAATAAAAAATATTATAATATTATTACACGATTAAAAAAATAAATAAATAGGTTGATCATACTTGGCGCAGCTGCAGTTCATTTTGGTGCACGGATCGCCAAAAGTCCACAGATTGTGCTCATTCTCCTTCTCGGCTGTTTCGTTGCTGCGACTGACCAAGGCACAAGAGACGATCGCGTCCTGCCAGGCTGGTTCCGTCAGCGAGCAAACGGCCACCGGCTCCTTGGAGGCACTGGGAGAGCTGCAGTACTTGACTGCCGCGTCCGGCAAGGCACCGAGGATCAGCGAACCGCGCGACGGTTCGTTTCGGCCCAGAGCAGCTCGGTCAAAGCCTGGAAAAACATCAATTCAACTTTAATTACCATTTCCTTTGTTTACAATTTTAATGAATTACGAATGGACTTAAATTTATTTAATTTCTTAAATAATATAACTTTATACACTACACTAAAGGGTAATTGCTGAAAGAATTATACTTAATTACCATTAACGACTTCTAGTTACGAAGTTTATTAAGTAACTACCAGATGAAGTATTGGGTTACAGTAGAAACCGAACGAAGGCAGATGAAACATAATAAAATAATTACGATAATGTCAACATAAAAGTTTATATAATGGACAATTAATTTTAATTAAAGTTTATTTGGTTTTATAAACATGATGATTTAACATAAATGCAGATGTTGGTCCATAACTATGACAGGGATAATAACGATAAGATTCTATACCTGCATCGACAGTGGCTTGGTTCCAGGTGCCCTGATTGCCGTGCTGGTCGCTATCACACGTCAAAACGAAGCAGGTGGGATAGCGCATCTTGACACCACCCATCACCACCTCCACCATGATGGGCAGGTCAGTGAGGACGCCGTTCTCGTAGCTCTGCTGGCTGCCGACCGGGTAAAACTGCCGCCATTCCTCGAGCAGCTTCCGTGTCACGTGGTCCGTCGATCTGAAGGCGAGTCCTGTCAGGGTGGCCGACAGGCCATACGGCGCCAGCAGCACGGGAATGTTGGACCCCGAAGAATTGGCGGCAGCAGCGGCAATGTCTCGCAGCGACAGCCGGCGGACGTTGGGGTGCCGTCGCACGTCGATGCTCGAGCACACCGTGCTTTCCCCGTGGACAAAGAAGGAAAACGAGAAAGAGAGCTGGTTCCTATGTAGACCAGTCAATGTAAAAAATAAAAAAGATTTTATATTTTTATAATTTATCTAATTTCGTAATTGTTATACTCTTTGATATCCTCCAACGAGGGGCCACCAGGGCTAGCCGTATGGTCCAAAGCGTCCAGCGGCTGAACAAACCACTTGCCGAGTCGCACGAGGTCCCGACTGAGTAGACTCCTAAGCATTTTAACATTCATTTAAAAAAAATACCCAAAGTGTCAAAAATCCTACTTCTTGACACGTACCTTTCGATCAAATTATGCAGGGCCTTGAATAACAGAGACCGACACTCATAAGAAAGGCCATTCTCCCAGGAACCTTGCTCTCCTTCCAAGGCAATCAGCTCGGGGACGACCAGATTGGAAAGATCAGGCTCGTCTCCGTACCAGAATATCCACAATTCCTTGGGTCCCACCAGCCCACTCGTTCCAGAATTGGCCGAAGGTAATCTTTAATTTATATGTTTAAAAAAGGAATGTTTCAATCATGTCACGATCAACCTGCATTATTCAAAAGGAGCGTACCCTGTATTTGGTCCATTAGTTTGGAATGGATTCTGTCCTCCGAACGGCTGAAAACCGGCACTATTGGGGTTGGGGCTCGACACGCTGGGTATTCTTCGCCATACGCAGAGCAACTCTTGAGACAGACACTTCCAGTACGACGACAGAACGGGGTCCTTTAGATGATCCGACGGCTGACCCATTCCATTGCGTCCCATTCCCATCACAGGGGGTACAAAACCTTCCGAAGAGAACCTCCGCCATCTTATCCCGCACAAGTCAGTCTGCAACAAAACAACCAAGAAGTTTAAAACTTGAGATCAGATGGTTATGGGGATTCCTGAACACGTCCTCGCGTGTCTCGGCCGCGCTAACGGCCCCGTTCCGTGGTTTGTATGCAAACCAAAAGCACGGCTTTTGATAACATGATATGGGGATGGGGTTAATCTCATCTCTGTTGACTTACCAAGGCGAAGAAGTTTGTGTGGCAGTCCTCAAGACTGGCACCGTTAGTTTGCAAATTGGGGTTCGCCATTTGAACGCAATTGATCTTTATTCCATTGTCGCTTTGGAGGAGAATCAGAAACGCATCAACGACGTGAACATCACAACCTTGGACCGAAAAAATTAAGGGGCGAAAAAAAGGAAAGGAACTAAATGTCAATTTCGTTAGCCGAGTTTTCTACTACAGCGCTTTCATTGCGGCCATTGCCTCTGAGTAGCAGAACACCTTTCAATGGCGACTGTCATGGCGGCAAGCGCCGCAGGTTACAAAAACTCCCACTCGATTGGCTGCGGCAGGCCACGTGACCTCCGTCAAGGCAAAGCTCATTGGGCAGCCCTAGTTTCCGCAGATTTATGAACACTATTATTATGCACGTTAATTTGTTGATTTAGAAACGTCATCGGTATCAGACAGAAACTTGAGGATCATGCAAATGTATTAATTAAAATGACGTTTTATTGTAATGTAATTTAATTTGATAGTTTGATTATACCATATCAGCCGTTATGTTATATAAATAATATTTTTATAAATACATATAGTATTAGTATATGTAAATTAGTAGTGAGATATATATGTTACATAATAATGTATATAATTAGTTATTTCAGCCGTTATTGCATCTATTTATGTAAATAAGTAATTGTTTGCACGAAACTGCCTTATGTCCTAGTTCGAAATAAGATTCTGAATATTAAATTTGCAATGAAGTCAATACGGTGTTTTGGAATGAGTGTTAAACGACGCACGACATTATAAGTATGGAACATTGTAAACGCACTTACATCGCACTCATATTCAGTGCTAGATAATTATAATAACTAACTAAATTGGCATCCAAATGTGGATTAACCAGTTGCCTTCATGACAACGCCATCTAGCGGGAGAATTTGGAACTACGTGCGGCTTTGTGCCTTTACACAATAGCGTATGATGCAATGCGTTCTACATTTCCCTAAAAACAACGACGAATTAACCGTTTAATAAGTTGTGTTGTAACCTTTTAATTGATTTTCTTCCTACAAGAATATAAACTATCCCAACAGTGAGAAAATATGGCATTTATATACTGCGTATTACCGGAGGATAAAATTCTACGGACCATTAAATTGCACAGCTCACCAAGAAGAACCTATAAATATACAAGAATCGTACAGCACTCTAGCCCGTTATACACCAGTTTTTACACACGCGCTCCGGCGCTGTATATCCATGATCAGATTCTCCTCCTGTTTTTACGGTTACAAACCTGTTCTACCCGATTGAAAAAATGTGTGTTTTCTTCATATACTGCTGGGACCGCCCAAGTTTTCGGGCAGTTGAATAGCACGTGGCTGAAGAATCAACCGAGGTTTTTTGCGATATGGATGAGAACAACACACACCATATCCAAAGGTAGATGGCGTTGATAGAATCTGGCGCCAAGTGAAGTACTTTGAATCGTTGTTGAATAATTAAATATAACAATTTCTGATAATATAGATTAACATGTTTAGTTTCGAGTAAATTCCAGTCTAGTTGTTATAATCTGCATGTGAAGAAATTATTAGCTTTCAGGCTAGAATGATTAGTTGATTTGTATACGAAACCATCATTACACGTACAGATCGAAAAGTCATCGCATAACTCTGGCATTCGTCATGAGAATTTATAGATTCAATTAGAATGAATGATGAAATCACGGCTCAGTATAATATGACCTAGTATTAGCAATCTAGATACTATAACTCTAATTAATCAAACTATCTCATTTAAACAATTTAAAATATCTGTTAATGACATAATGACGTAATTGTAATGCAACATCAACCCTTCAGTCCCTTCCAGGTACAGCAAAGAGAACCAGTGAATGGCCCCCTTTCCATAGCGCGGAATCCACACTGGCAATTCCTCGTGGTTAACACACTGTCCACCTGTATGATCAGAGTCATTGAGAACGTCAACAATATGCTAACTGCGTTGCTAAAACGAAACTAGGCTAGAAAACAAATCCAACAGAAAAGAAAAGAGGAAAAAAGAACAAACGGCAACCGTGTAAATTGGGTCGACCAAGAGTCATACATTGGCGGTCGTAACGACAAAAAAGGAAGAAGAGTTAGTTGTTTATTGGGCCACTTTTGATCTTCCGAGTCGACCATTGGTGCTGTCCGAAAGCTGCTCCTTTTTATTATTCTTTGACCATTACGTATATTCCCTCCTGTTGAGGTTTGGGTTGCCTAACCATCTGTCTGTCGCTAATGTTTACGGGCAGGACGTCGGCTAAACCGAAATTATGCAAGTGACTTCCTGCTGCCACGGGAATCACACAATGGTCGTTAAGAATTCACGAAATTTTCCGATTTAGGCCTTCGTTGTGGTTAATGCAAGGGTCATACGATTCATTATTGCTCGATATTGAATTACTGTAAATAGTGAGATTAACATTAGATTTACATCATCAGATAGGTTCTCATTAGATTATAAATGAATGGCGCAGGAACTCGTCAAGTGGTTAGAAGTTAAACTGTGAATTCTTCGCTTAGGTTAAACTGTACTGAAAAAAGCAACCCTTTCGTATCGCGTTACACTGAAAAGTTGTAAGAGGATGACTGAAAACGTCTTGGAACAATTTTTTTGCTCAGAACTAATTATCGTTATGGGTGTGGATGATTCAGATTTGCCTATCTATCTGTCTCTATCTATCTATCTAACAGTCATAGTATCTATGTATCTACCTACCTAGTTACCTATATAACAGTCATATCTATCTATCTATCTATATGTATATCTATCTGTCTATCTATCTATCTTCTTTTCTATCTGTCTCGTCTATCGACCCATCTATGTTTGTACATATCTGTCTATCTGTCTGTCTTTACATATGTCTGTCTATCCAACTATATCTATCTACCCAATTTTCTACTTTTTACCTGACTGTCATAGCCAGCTCTCTATGTATCTCACTAGCTGTCTATTCTACCTGTCTACCTACTTATCTATAACTACCACCTACCTACCTACCTACTCATCTATCAATCAACATACCCTATATATCTATCTATCTACTTACTTATCTATCTAGCAGGCCTATCTATTTTTTTCTGTTTGGCTGTCTATCTCTCTAACTTATCTATCCTATCCATCCTACCTGTCTATCTACCCATCTATCTACCAACACACCTATAAATCTATCTAATTACTATTTTTAAGGCAATACTTCGAAATGCTGCAAACGGATTAAATTAACTTAATCGTAATATCGTTGATATCCAAGTGGTAGAACTTATGTGCAGTCGTTCATTCGAACCTGCTTAAAGAACTCACGACATGCGCTTATCAGCATTTTAAACCAAATTGAGTTTACTATTACGAGTCTCAAGGAATCTCATTAACTTCTTGCACCAGTTCAAAGGTGAACGGTGAAAACTCCGTTGGCCAATTCGGTTTTTATAAAAGACAAAGATCTGGGCGAGGATTTTACGATCAGTTCGATCGTTAGGTCGGCGTCGATACCAAAGGCAATACCGACCTTGTACAGTCTAGAGCAATACAAAAAAAGGTTCTTGCTGCAGATTAAGTTGATTGCTTATTGCTCGTACATTTCCAAAGACATATTTACCCAAAAAATACTGGGTGTAGACCTAGTAGTTGTTAATGCACTCTTAAAGTTTCGTTCAAATCGGCTAGTTAGTTTAACCAGAATAAAGTTCCAAAGATTAGAAACAACAAGCTTTATTAATGTAGTTAAGTATATCAAAGTATTAGTCTGCTTGCTAATACTTTTTTCGTCGATTAAAAATACTAAAACAGATTTGGATATTGTAACGAATCACCGCAGAGTATCATAACCAAAGACGATTTGGAACGTTCTCACGAGCTGGAAACTATAGCTTGGAACTCCAATGGTAAATCTGAATCGATAATCTTGTGATTTGTTCCATGTTCCATAACCACACAGTCTATTTTTCAGTTCAAGTTCATTGTTACTATTTAACAGACTACAACATAACTAGACGTAAATGGGTTGACAAATGTGATAGTTGGCCTAACTTCCAGCTACCGCAGCGCTATCTTTATATTCACATGGTATACGTCCTTAGAGAATGTTTCGTTCGAGTATGAAATGAAAAGAGCATCAAATGGAAGCTCGTATCAAAGCAGAAGTCAGTTTAATTTTATGGGGCAACACGTGAAGAAAGTAGTACATGAAACATGATTGGTACCAACCAGTTGAATAGGTACAATTGAAGTAACTGGACATTCCATCATTTGATTGTGCGAGACGAATCGAGGGCAAAAGCAATGAGGTAGTGGTCTGCCACGCTGTTACATCTTTTTTTTCCTTTCAGAATAAAAAATTTAAGACGTTATTTCCTTTTCATACAGTAACAGAACTGAGGGGTCGCTTGCTTCTATTGCTTCTGGGGAAAGGATTAGTCATTTCAATTGCCTAGGGCAGATATACTCAATATGTGCCACATCTATCTATCTATGTATATTTATCCATTTGTCTGTCTATCTATCGATCAACCTATCTGTCCATCTATTATTTATCTATCTTTCTGTCGTATCAATCTATATAACTATACGCCTGTCTGTCTGTATCTGTCTACCTGTCTATCTATCTCGCTATCTGACTGTCTGTACCCTATCTATCTGTCTATATACCTATCTATCTGTTTATCTATCTATCCTTTTATCTATCTGTCTACCAATCAACCTATCTGTCCATCTATTCTTTATCTATCTGTCTATCTATATGTCTACCTATCTATCCATCTATCTATCTCACTTTCTGTCTGTCTGTATCCCTATCTAGCTATTTAATCTATCTATCTCTTTATCTGTCTACCTATCAACCTATCTATACATCTATTATTTATCTATATGCCTGTCTGTCTACCTATCTATCCATCTATGCATCTCGATATCTATCTGTCTGTATCCCTATCTACCTGTCTATTTATCCTATCTATCTGTCTATATACCTATCGATCTATCTGCCACTCTCTCTATCTATCTGTCTATCTATATACCTACCTTTCTATTTATCTATATACCCACCTACCTATCTACCTATCTATCTATCCAGTAAAGGTATTTAGGTAAAGGGTGGTCTTTATCTAATAGGATCACCTGCTTCAGTGGTACGACATATCTACCAAATCATACGTATATTTCCCACAGGTGATACACAAACTGAACTACCATACCACATAGTACCAAACAAGATAATAACAACTCTGGTTGCAAGACAGGAACCTTCGGTTAAAACCTGGCTGTCTCTGTTCCATAGCCCCAAGGCATAAACCCGGGCCATTTCCCTACTGGGAATAGGATAAGGGGGGAATCCCAGTTACCTTAGGTCGTTAGTTTACCGATTATAACGCTAAACTATGAAGCACTGAAACCGGTTACGTAATTCTCTCGCCATGATTAGCAAAGGATACTTCATCGCGATGGCAATTGTTCTGTTAACGGCGTAACATAGTCGTGATGTAGCTTTGTACAAAGGGTTCCTACAGCAGTGCAGTCATGGATCCTATCCAGAGAGGAAAAGCACCGGCTTGGTACTGCACTTGTTTCAGCATTAACCCGCGTGGCACCTACACCAAATGCCTAATAATTTAAGCATAAATCACATCCAAATATCAATTAATTAATTTAATGCGAAAGTCATTAAACAACTGATTTGAAATTGCAGGAAAATCGGTAGCGAGATTCAGTATTAGACATTTACCCAAGACGGAGTATCTGTGGTCGCATGGACGAAAGCCGTTTGTTTCGCTTTTATGATTCCTAATGGCATGCTCGTTACAAGAAACCCCACACATAATTTTGGACGGGTTTGCAAAACCAACATCAATTTGCAACTATAGTCCCGCTAACATATTCTCTAGAGGTATCATAAATCAGCAGTAAACCAGTGAATTCCTGCCACGCTTTTTCAAACCAAATAACCAGGCAATCTTAAAGTACACTCCACAAGTATAGTGATTTAACCTAATGGGCGGATAACAATCGTCATGCAACCACCCATTGAAGTTATAATACAAAATAAATAAAGAGTGTAGTTATATATAACAATGAATTGGTACTATTAACATTTATAATGCTATAAACTTAATAGCAATTAACGCAGGTTAGGTCGTTTGGAAAACAGTTAACAGTACCGTGCCTCTTTTCTGGAAGGTTTCGAGCTTCCTCCTTCCACGATGGCGCGCATCTCTTGAGACATCCGTTCCAGAACATTGAAGATGTAGTTAATTAAAGGTAAGCTCTTCCTTTACCGTTCGATCTGTTTGACCAAACCACAGATATGTTAAACAACTGTACTCGAGCGCATGATTGTATCAAGTGTCCCTCGCTTTTTGTTTGCCCCTTTTTTCCCCACCTCTGGTACCGTACGTATAACCTGTTTCATCTTCAAGTAACCCAGTTTTTTTAAACATCTTAATGTATCTACTTGTAATTGTAATCAAATTTTTTCCAATTTAATATAAATAATATAACTAATTACAGTATTTACATTAATGTGTCTATGCGTTACACAATTGCAGCGGGTTTATAACCTTAAAGTTCAAATACAAGGTATTCCATTAAGTTGATTAGGAAGTATAGGATAGTACTAGTTCGTAACATGCAAATTCTGTCCGAGATAAATATAGCTTTCGTTCAAGCAGAAAGCTGGTTAAGACCAAAGAAAAAGGCCACTTGTAACAAACAGAGGAAAAGACTCTGAAAATCTGAGAGAAATCGGAACGGTATTCACTGGTGCGGTGAATCCATAACGGGTCCATATGGAGATTCGATTCCCTTTACTCTTTAATTGAATAGCCTCCGGTGGGAACCGGTAAAACGCCTGGAACGCACCGCCGTACTCCAGGCCGAAACCAGGACCGAGTGTTAAAATGCAAAAGCCTCGACCATGGTGGATCTAGTCATCCACTAGACTTGGACGCGTTCATTACCTGGTACACACTCTCAATGTACTGTCCATCAGTCCCTGCACACTAAAAGCAGACCACTTACATTCACGGTCTACGGTACCGGCAGTACCGAAAAACTGAATCAGTTTTCAACGTTAATGAAAAACTCATCATGGGACTGTTCAATTCGGCATTGTTCATAATCCTCGTATCAATATCGGTATGTACCACCTTTTGTTTCTCGATTCTATGCCTTAATTAAGAAACGTTCTGCAGTCGTAAATGTTGGATGTCGAGCGCTTAAAAACGGTGCTATTCAAAACAATAGCCAGATACCGTTGCGTCCAATGCTTTGGTCAGCATAAGTAGGGCTATAATGCGAGATACCTCGCATAAGAAGGTCCTTTAAATGCTCGTTGATAGAGTTATTGTATCGAGTGAAAGGGTGATAATGCGAGCCAAATATACGATAGTACCTGCACCGTTACGTATTGACCAGCTCTGATGAGAAAAATGTTACAAACTTCTTGACTGTATCGGATGTAACACATGTGTATACGTATTGTGAGTGAGGGACGCAGCGGGGGGTGCCTGTAATCCATTGCCGAGCAGCCGCAAAAATTTTCCGGTCGTCGAGAATGCGCGGGAGAAAAACTGCTTTACGGTTAACCTGATTGCGCTTGACCATAATGCTGACTTGCGCTCACAGATGTTCACAGCAGTGAACTCTTTTTTTTACGTCCGACAGAATGGCTTTTGATGGTGCTCTATGGAATTCAGCACAAACTCATCACTGCTATACACAACGGGTGTATCTCGACTTCATAGGTTAGCTTTTTGTGTTGGCATCAAGTTAATCACGTGCTTCAAAACACGTGTGAAATACAGAGGAGTCAATGCGCTCCTATATACAAATCTAAGGCTACAATATTATAATTTGTATCATGTAAATCAAACTAGAGTTAACGAGTCTATTCATAATATTTCGCTTGTTTTATGCGGCTATACCTACTGCGGTTTACGTATAACCACAATAGCATTAAATTCCAAGGTATAAACCGACATGAATAGCCACAAGTGTCTTAAGCCCAAACCTGATTTTAACCCTTTTATCTGAAGAGGCAAGTTGTGCGATGTAAGAAGTCAATAGAACTGCGATATCACTAGAATATTAGGTGAGATGATGACCCTAACCGCGATGTAGTACGTGTCTGTCAGAAGTTTAGAGCTGCGAAAAAAAACGAGACGTGTATAGAACAATACGAGAAATTAAAGCTGACCCTTTTTTTCTGGAAAGCAGGATATAAAACCGCATGGGAATGAAGAAAAAACCCCTTTCTGGGTACGCGGTACTAAAAAGAAGCCAAAATGTACTAAAGCAATGCCCTACATTTTGTACTTGCAGTGGGCGATACGCATACCGCGAGAGAACTCCCTGGGTGAAGCCTGCCTCTGTAACGAGCAATGCGAATCAGACTGCTGCTTGCGAGTGTCTCCAGATGGTGGCCCCCTTCAGACTTCAGTCTGCGCAGTCAAGAATGCAACGGTATCCTGCATGGATAGCGTCGAGCACTGGGACGAGGACAAACTCGAAGAGCTGCTCTTGAATCTACAGGAAGTACTCAAACACAAGCGACGACGGATTCAGCTGATCAAACTGAAAAACAAATTCATTCAGCAGCAGCCTCCATTGGTCCAAACAGGCGACTACCTCGATTACCCAGACTATAAACCACAGTTTGCCCAAACAACAGCTGCCCCCTCGAAACCTTTACTTTTCCACCGCTTACCGTCGGGAGTAAAAGCTGGCCTGGTGGTGTACGGCGACAACAATAAGTTTGTTACGCACACGGCTTCCGACTCAGCAGTCGTCATCAATAAACGGCCTCGACCACGACCACGACCGGGACAGCGACCAGTACCCTCTAACAGATTGCCACCCAGCATACAGCCAGTGATTGCAGAGGATCCTACAACCACTACCGCGGCTAATACTGTAGAAGCTACCAATGAAGAAGTTACCACTGATCTTCCTACCAGCCTTGGTAGCACCGACGCTACTTCGACGACTGCACCTAGTAGCGAAGCTGGACTTTTCGCCACTGACTTCGCTACCCAGAATCTGGTTTTCAATTTCCTCTCCCAAAACACGCCTTTGGTTATTGCTTCAGCACCCAACTTTATTTTTAACGGTGCTACCGATCAGCAAACTACTGGAACTAACCCCGAAGCAGAAACAACAACCAGCCAAATATCAACCCAAACCGATATCAGCTCAACGATTAGCAGTACCAATGTCGAAACCGCAAGCAGTTTGCTTGGCTTATTGACAGGCTCAGCATTTAGTGGATCTGCGGAACCAACCAGCAGTGATGCAACTACGGAGGAAGGTACCAGCATTTCGAGCACCGATCAAACAAGCAGCGCTACAGGAAGTGAACTCCCAAGCAGTGAAGGTGAGATTTTATCGCCAAGTTCCAGCTTCCCCGACTCGCAAGACGTTTCGACTGCGGAGCAGACCAGCACTGCATCGGTTCCTGAAGAGGAAACTGTTGCCAGTGATGCGGAATCTACTTCACAGGATTCTATTTCTTCAAGTTCAGAGAGTCCGGTAGTAATATTACAACCTGCAGAAGAAACTAGCACTGCCGCGGTACCTGAAGAGGAAGCTGGTACCAACGACGCTGAAGCTACTTCACAAGATTCCACCTCTTCAAGTTCAGACAGCCCAGCAACAACAGAACAAACTGCAGAGCAAACGAGCACTGCAGCGGCAATTGATGAGGAAGCTGGTACGAACAATGCTGAATCCACTTCGGATGCTTCTGTTTCTTCGAGTTCAGAGAATCCGGTATCAACACAACAAACTGGCAACGATGCGGAAACTACTTCACAGGATTCCATTTCTTCAAGTTCAGAAAGCCCGGTAACAACAGAACAAGCTGCAGAGCAGCCCACCACTGCAGCGACACCTGAGGAGGAAGTTGTTACCAATGATGCTGAAACGACTTCACAAGATTCAATTTCTTCAAGTTCAGAAAGCCCGGTTATAACAGAAGCTGCAGAGGAGATCACCACTGCAGCGACACCTGAGGAGGAAGTTGCTACCAATGATGTTGTAACTACTTCGCAAGACACCATCTCTTCAAGTTCAGACAGCCCGGTAACAACAGAACAAACTGCAGTGGCAATTGACGAGGAAGCTGGTACCAACGATGCTGAAACTACTTCACAAGATTCAATTTCTCCCAGTTCGGAAAGCCCGGTTATAACAGAAGCTGCAGAGCAGACCACCACTGCAACGACACCTGAGGAGGAATTTGCTACCAATGATGCTGTAACTACTTCACCAGATTCCATCTTGTCAAGTTCAGAAAGCCCGATAACAACAGAACAAACTGGCGATAGCACTACAAGTGGAGCTAATACCGAAATCAGCATCAGCTCAGCAACTACCTTAGGCAATACAGACGGCACTGAAACCATATCACTAACAAGTAGCAACACCCAAGATGGCAGTGAAGCTGAAACTACATTGCTTATTTCAAGCATGTCTACCACTGCTGATGTTCAAACAACAATTCAGACAAGCAGCAGCACTTCAAACGAGCAAGAAACGACCGAAACTGGCAGTACTGATGAACAAACTTTACTCAGTTCTACTTTGTCTAGTACAGAAGAAGCCCAGACTATTAGCCAAACGAGTAGTGCGTCGCTAAATGACGAAACTACTTCCGCAACTACGGTCCCAGTTTCTAGCTCTTCCAGTGCAGACAGCCTTCCGACAACGATTCACGCAAGCACTTCCGGTAACAACAACGACGAAACTACCACAGTCGGTTCAAGCACTCCAGGCAGTTTGAGTGAGGCCAGCGAAGAAACGTCTAGCACCATTCCTGCAACTACAGTGCCGACATCAAGCTCTACTGGCGAATCAGACAACCAAACAACCGAACAAAGTACTACTTCGAGTATCCTAGAGACAACTGAACGTAGTTCGACCTTCTCTAGCGAAACGACCGATAGTTTGATCAGTACACACCAACCCAAACCAACCGTTGAGGTTCTTAACACTGAGACATCAAGCCAGTCTTCAGACTCCTTCATTTCCAGCGAATCTACATTCAGTGAAGAGTCGACAACAACCTCGCAGGGTATACTTGAAACTGGTCCCTCTTCAGGGTCCCCAGGTTTGCAAGAAGAAACGACGAATTTCGATACCACTGGTAGCACAGGATCTGAATCCACGGTAGCAGTTACGGATCAGGAGGAGGTGGAGCATTCTGAATCAACTCTATTTACTACTTCGGGCGTATCCGACACTACTTCAGTGCTTCCGACGTCTTCTGAAGAATCTACCTTTTCCGAAGCTACATTGGATTCCGAATCTACAGACCAAGAATCAACTGCTCCAGCATCTTCTACGACCAGACCCGGAGCATTTACTACGTCATTCACCGATGGTACTTCTGCTGTCGTGTCGGATGTTGGCGAAACAACGCTCTTTGACACGACAAAATCTACAGGAGTTACATCCGCAAGTCACGACGGATCTACTGTCCCAGAAGTTACCACAGAGGAACTGTCAGCGTCCACGTTTTCTGGATTAACTTCTCCTGTTGCTGAAGAAGTCACACCATTGCATACAACCAAGTTGGCAGAAACTGAAACTTCGACAGACCCAGGACAAACGACAACCTCGCCATCTCAACAAACTCAGCCTTTCTCGCAGTCTGGTCCCTCAACCTTACCGCAGGACTCTACTGAAGCTAGTTTTTCCGTCAGCTTTTCAACGGGACCAACAACTACAACTGACGAAACAACTACTGTTTCGACAGAAGAAACAACAACCCAAAATGAGACTAATGTCAGTGACGCCGAAAGCACAACAGAGGAGACTACTTCTTCCATGTTTGACGGCATAACTGAAATTGCTGAAACCGAGACTATAGAGCAGACTACAACACTTTCACCGACTACTACCACTTCACCTAGCTCGATTACGACTGCAGCAGACACGTTGAAACCCACAGAAAGCAGCGCTACCTCAACAAGAGGTAACGCAAAAAAACTGTTCACTGACATTAAACTAAGGCTCAGTCCATCAGTAAACTAGATAAGAGATAACTAACAGATTCTTTCACTTAATTAGTTCACTTAGTAAACCAAGTCGTGCTCTAGTTAAACTACTAGTAAAACTAAATAGTATAAAATTCACAATTGCTATTGCTAACAAATTGCTGCTATGTTTAGACGCTGAGTCAACTATTAGCACTACGGAGACTAGTGACGCTTCAACTGCCTTCGAGCAAACCAGTACAGATGCGTTTGTAACAACAGTGCCTTCTGCAGAGACTGAAAACGTGCCACTTGGTACTACACTGACTGACGATTCTGAGACAAGTACGACTACGGGATCAAGCAGCACTAATGAAGTTACAACAACTACTGACGCCTCTCCAGGAACTACTAGCTCTAGCTCAATTACCTCTCCCGAACTGGCAACTTTGGTAGCAGCAGATACTACCACTACCACTGCAACCAGCATAACTGAGCAGTTAGCACCCGAGACAACACCTACTGAACTAACAAGCAGCGTTACAACTGAAGATGCTACTACTTCAACTACTGAAGTATCAGCAACAGCCCACGCCGAGTTGACGACGTTCAACATTGACCAAGAAGAGCCTTCAACGCAAACTGAAACTACAACGGTTACAACTGTAACAGACTCTACAACAATCCTAGCTATTACATCAACCGAACTACAGAAACCAGACACAACAACAGGCGAGACAACTAGTGAAGATGCAGGCTTACTTACAACAGGACAAAGCTCAGGCGAAACAACAAGCCATCTGGAAACCGAGGTTGCAGATCAAACTACTCCAGGGCTTCAGACAAGTAGCCCCACTATAAACACAGAAGAAGCTGGCGACTTTACGGTAGAAGCAGCTA
This sequence comes from Leptestheria dahalacensis, assembly GCA_022114935.1. Lineage (NCBI taxonomy): Eukaryota > Metazoa > Arthropoda > Branchiopoda > Diplostraca > Leptestheriidae > Leptestheria > Leptestheria dahalacensis. The sequence goes on from JAIQCU010000767.1 coordinate 135,910, forward strand.
GTGAAGTGACTTCAGATGAAACTACAACAGTAACTGAAGTCGCTACAACGATCATAGATGAAGATCAAACTGAAGAAACCATAACAGCAGATCAAGTTACATCAACCGTTTCTGAAAAACCAACATCGGAACAAGCTGAAAATGCTACAACATTACCTGGACAAGATACAGCAACGCCTCTTGGAGAAGTTACAACAGCAGCGACTGAAGAAACAACAACACTTTCTCAGGAGCCTACGACTGGATTGCAACAGACAACTGCTGAATCAAATGAAGAAACAACGACGGTAATTTTGGAGCAAGAATATACAACTGTGGCTGCAGAAACAACGACAGCATCAGCTGACGATGCGTTGGTACCAGAAGTGACAACAACGAAAACGGAGGAGACTACTTCAGAAGAAACTCTAACAACAACAGCAGTTCACGAAGAAGCTCCTGCGACAACAACCGAAACGAAGGAGACAACTTCAGAAGAAACTCCAGCAACAACAGAAGTTTCCGAAGAAGTTACTGCGGCGACATTGCTAGTTGAAGCAACAACAACAGCAGCTCCTAACGAAATAACAACGGTAGTAAGTGAAGAAATTGCCACCGCTACCACAGACAAAATAACAACGACTGCTGAACCATCAACGTCTACATTATCTGAAGGAATAATGACCCCCCAAGCAACGACAATTGTTACTCAAGACGTTACCACAGAGGTTTCCGAAAAAGCGACAACAGCATATACAGAAGACGCAACGACGGTAAAAGCCGAAGGAACAACAACAGTGATTTCAGAAGAGATCCTTACAACTGACTTCCCGGAAGAGGCCACTATAGATGGAGCTCCTGCAACAGTCTCTGAAGAACCCGCTACATTAGCTGCAGATAACGCAATCACAGAGGCTCCTCAAGCAACAACTATTTCTGTAGATTTCTCGACTTCAACCGTGGGTATTGCAACCACCCTTGCCTCTGAAACGACAACAATGGGAACTACAACAACACAAGCAACAGCAACAGTAACTTCGGAGGAATTAGACAATCAAGTTACAGAACAGGAAATAACAACCACGCTTCCCGGGCAGACCACAACAACAACTTCTACAGAAGAAGCAACAGGAACCAGCGGTATAGTCAACGAGCAAGTGACGATAGAGGCCGCTGAGGAAGCCACAACAACTGCTGAAGTAGAATCTACGCAGGGTATTCCAGACGAAACAACGTCAACAGCTTCTGCACAAGAAACTACAACATTACCCTCAGAACAGTCAAGCACAACAACGTTTGAAGACGTCACAACAGGAACTGCTGAAGTTACATTAGTTAATGAAGAAGATGCAACTTCTGTAACTTTGGGACAAGTAGATACAACAAGTCCTACAGAAGCAACAGCACTTTCTTCAAGTCAAGCTGCTACAACAGTCTCTCAAGAAAGTACGGTAGTGACAGAGGAAGGAACATCCACGCAAGTCAGCGAAACAACAAGCGCAGCTTCGGTACAAACAACTGCAACAGACACTCCAGTAACAACAACGTTACTTTCACAAGACTTAGGTACAACAATATCAGAAGAAATCACAATGAGTACTGCTGAAGCTACAACAATAGCTACAGAAGAGATAACTAGCCAAGTCTTTGAGGAAGATATAACAACTGCAGCCTTGGAGCAAACAACTACAGCACCCCACACTTCAACCATAACAGTGCCTTCAGAAGAAGTAACAACAGCGGTTCCTGACGAAGCTCCAACAGTAGCTACAGAAGAAGTAACAAGCCAAGTTTTTGAGGAAGCAACAACTGAAGTTTCACCGCAAACAACTACAGCAGCCGACACTTCAACCATAAGAATGACTTCAGAAGAAGCAGCTACAACCAACCCTACAACAGTAATTACAGAAGAAATGACTAGCCAAGATTTCGAGGAAGAAACAGCAACAACCGTACCATCAAGTCAGCCCACTACAGATGATTTGGAAGTTGCGACGACAACGTATTCTGAACAAGAAGCTACTACGGCAGCCTCTGACGATATTACAACAATAACTGCAGAAACGACAACGGCTGCCCCAGGGCAAACAACTGTACCAACCCATTCAGAAACAACAGTAGTGCCTTCAGAAGAACTAACAACAGTTTCTGACGAAATTACACCAGTAAGTACAGATCAAGTAGTTAGCCAAGTTACTGAAGAAGGAACAACAACTTCGGCTCCCGGACAAACAACTACAACAACCCACGCTGAGACAACAACAGCGCTTGTAGAAGAGGTAACCAGCCAACTTTCTGGGGAAGAAACGACAACAAAAGTTGCACCGGCCGAAGTAACTACAGAAGACTCTGAAGATGCCACAACAACGTACTCTGAAGAGGAAACTACAACACTCCCTGACGAAGCTACCACAGTAATTGCAGAAGAGACAAATAGCCAACTTCCTGAAGAAGAAATAACAACGGCGGTATCTTCAGAAGAGGTTGCTACCACAGTCTCTGACGTAACTACAACAACAGCTTCAGAAGAGACAACTAGCCAAGTTACTGAAGGAGAAACAACAATCGCGGTATCGGGAGAAGCCACTACAGAAGTTTTTGCAGGTGATACGACAACGTATGCTGAAGAAGAAACCACAACAGTCCCTGACGAAGCTACAACAGTCCCTGACGAAGCTACAACAGTAACTGCAGAAGAGACGAGTAGCCAACTTCCTGAAGGAGAAACGACAACGGCGGCCCAAGTGCAAACAACTGCAGCAACGCAATCAGAAGCAACAGTAGTACCTTCAGAAGTAACAACAGTCTTCGACGAAATTGCAACAGTAAATACAGATCAAGTAGCTGGCCAAGTTACTGACGAAGGAACGACAACTGCAGCTGTCGGACAAACAACTACAACAGTCCATGAAGGGACAACAACGGTATCTTCAGAAGATGTAGCTACAACAGTACCTGACGAAACTACAACAACAGCTACTGAAGAGACAACTGGCCAAGTTACCGAAGGAGAAACAACAATCGCGGCATCAGGAGAAGCCACTACAGAACATTTCGTAGATGATACAACATCGTATGCTGAAGAAGAAACTACAACAGTCCCTGGTGAAGCTACAACAGTAATTGCAGAAGAGACAAGTAGCCAACTTCCTGGAGAAGTAACAACGGCGGCCCCAGTGCAAACAACTCTAGTAACCCAGTCAGAAATACCAGTAGTGCCTTCAGGAGAAGTAACAACAGTCTCGGACGAAATTACAACAGTAAGCACGGATCACATTGGCCAAGTTATTGAGGAAGGAACAACAACTGCGGCTACCGATCAACCATCTACAATAGTCCATGAAGGGACAACAGCGGTATTTTCTGAAGAGGTAGCTACAACAGTCTCTGACGTAACTACAACAACAGCTACAGAAGAGACAACTAGCAAAGTTACTGAAGGAGAAACAACAATTGCGGTATTGGGAGAAGCCACTACAGAAGATTTCGCAGATGATACAACAACGAATGCTGAAGAAGAAATCACAACAGTCCCTGACGAAGCTACAACAGTAACTGCAGAAGAGACGAGTAGCCAACTTCCTGAAGGAGAAACGACAACGACAGCCCAAGTGCAAACAACTGCAGCAACGCAATCAGAAACAACAGTAGTGCCTTCAGAAGAACCAACAACAGTTTCTGACGAAATTACAACAGTAAGTACAGATCAAGTAGTTAGCCAAGTTACTGAAGAAGGAACAACAACTTCGGCTCCCGGACAAGTAACTACAACAATCCATGAAGGGACAACAACGGTATCCTCAGAAGATGTTACTGCTGAAGGAACGACAACTACAGCTGTCGAACAAACAAGCACAACAGTCCATGAAGGGACAGCGATATCTTCAGAAGAGATAGCTACAACAGTATCTGACGAAACTACAACAACAGCTACAGAAGAGATAACTAGCCAAGTTACCGAAGGAGAGACAACAATCGCGGCATCGGGAGAAGCCACTACAGAAGATTTCGTCGATGATACAACATCGTATGCTGAAGATGAAACTACAACAGTCCCTGCCGAGGCTGCAACAGTAATTGCAGAAGAGTCAAGTAGCCAACTTCCTGAAGAAGTAATAACAACGGCGGCCCCAGTGCAAACAACTGCAGCAACCCAGTCAGAAACAACAGTAGTGCCTTCAGAAGAAATAACAACAGTCGCTGGCGATATTGCAACATTAAGTACAGACCAAGTAGTTGACCAGGTTACTGAGCAAGGAACAACAACTGCGGCTCCCGCACAAACAACTACAACAATCCATGCAGAGACAACAACAGCTCTTGTAGATGAGGTAACCAGCCAAAGTTCTGATGTAGAAACGACAACAAAAGTTGCACCGGGCGAAGCCACTACAGAAGATGTTCAAGTTGCGACAACAACTTATTTTGAAGAAGAAACTACTACGACAGATTCTGATGATACTACAACAATACTTGCAGAAGATATAACCAGCCAAGTTCCTGAAGAAGAAACGACAACGACGGCACAAGTGCAAACAACTGCACCAACACAGTCAGAAACCACAGTAGTACCTTCAGAAGAAGTAACAACAGTCTCTGACGAAATTGCAACACTAAGTACAGATCACGTAGTTGGCCAGGTTACTGAGGAAGGAACAACAACTGCGGCTCCCGGACAAACAACTACAACAGTCCATGAAGGGACAACAACGGTATCTTCAGAAGAAGTAACTACAACAGTATTTGACGAAACTACAACAACAGCTAAAGAGGGAACTAGCCAAGTTACCGAAGGAGAAACAACAATCGCGGCATCAGGAGAAGCCACTACAGAACATTTCGCAGGTGATACAACATCGTATGCTGGAGAAGAAACTACAACAGTAACTGCAGAAGAGACAAGCAGCCAACTTTCTGAAGAAGCAATAACAACGACGGCTCCAGAGCAAACAACTGCAGCAACGCAGTCAGAAACCACAGTAGTGCCTTCAGAAGAAGTAACAACAGTCTCTGACGAAATTACAACAGAAAGTACAGACCAAGTAGTTGGCCAAGTTACTGAAGAAGGAACAACAACTGCGGCTCCCGGACAAGTAACTACAACAATCCATGAAGGGACAACAACGGTATCCTCAGAAGATGTGGCTACAACAGTCTCTGACGAAACTCCAACAACTGCTACAGAAGAGACAACTAGCCAACTTAACGAAGGAGAGACAACAATCGCGGCATCGGGAGAAGCCACTACAGAAGATTTCGCAGATCATACAACAACGCATACTGAAGAAGAAACCACAACAGTCCCTGACGAAGCTACAACAGTAATCGTAGAAGAGGTAACCAGCCAACTTCCTGAAGAAGAAACAACAACGGCGGTCCCAGTGCAAACAACAACAGTAACCTCGGAGGTAGTAGCTACAACAGTTCCTGAACCTACAACAACTATTGGTGCGGAAGAGATAGACAGCCAAGTTCCCCAAGAAGAAACAACAACAACCGTAGCACCGGAAGAAGCAACTACAGAAGGTTTTGCAGATGCGACAACAATTGATTATGAAGAAGAAACTACAACGGTATTCGACGAAGCTACAACAGTGGCGGCGGAAATAACTACAGAAGCCTTTGAAGAAGAAACGACAACAATCGTGGTCACGGACGAAGCAACTACAGCAGTTATCGAAGAAGCTACAACACTAGCTACTGAAGATGTGACTACAGAAGCCTCTGATGAATACATAACCACTGTAACCCCAGGGCAAACAACTACAGCAGTTTCCGAACAGCCAACGGTGGTAATCGAAGAAGTAACAACATCAGCGCCCGACAAAACACCAACTACAACCGTAACAGAAGAAACAACGACATCCGTTTCTCAGAACACAGCTACACCACAAAACGAGGAAGTAACAACAGCAATTTTTCAAGAAGGACCAGCGACAACTGCGGCGACTTCGCAACCGGATGTAGCGGAAACCTCGAGCACTGTCACAGAAGTAACAACAACGACAGGTACTGAACAAACAGTTAACGAAACTACAATGCGACAACCTGAGCAAGAAGCAACAACATCACCGGTTACGGTACCGACTACAACACAGTCATCTGAAAATGCCGTAACAGAAGCTACAACCGTTGCGCCTGCTTCTGTGCCCACTACTGAAACAGAGACTACAACAGCTGACAAGGAAACAACTACAGCCGAACAGCAGATCACTTCTGAAGATGTATCAACAACCGTAGCAGTTCCAGATCCCACTACTACAGCAGTCGTTACTACAGTCGTGATGGAAACTACGGAACCAGTCACAACAACACACTCTAACACGCCGTCGATCACTCCAGCAGAAACCATTACCACGACTACAACCACTTCACCGATTACAACTCCAAGCAGCCTACCAGATCCGACAACACAAGCGCCAACCACCACGCAACAACCTACAACACTACCACCGGTCTTCATTAACCAGGTTCAGGAAAGCACGTCAACGACACAGCAAAGCGTCTTTGTAAACAACGTAGCCATACCTGCTGAAGAAACTCCGTCAGTCGGAACCTTGGTGATAAGCAGCGGTAGCAGTAGTAGCAGCTCGAGTGCTGCAGCAGCAACTAACCCAGTCAGCACTTCGACCAGTACCAGCAACACATCGTTCCTATCCAGCCTGTTCGCTGCTCTGACCAACGCGGGACCCGGTTTAGCGGTAGCTGGCTTCCTGCTCGCCGTGCCCATTGTTCTCCTAATCGTAATAGCCTTCTTCGGTGGAGGAGTGGGTCGCAGTTACGACATGCAGAGCGATCTTCTGTTACGTCTCTTCAACGACGTCTACGAAGATTACACTCTTGACAAACCCTGGCTGGTAGCAAAGATCCTCTCGCAGATGTTTCCTGACGAATTTGAACCGACCAACAATTCACCGAGGTTCTTGGTAGACGAACTGACGAAGATATTCCCCGAACAACTGCACGACTTGGCTTATAACGACAAACTGTCAATTCCTTCCGTCCTGCAGTCGCTCTTCCCCAACACGTTCGGAAATCTCAACTTTGAGTACCTCGATTACTACATCGCTAACGATGACGATTACCAGGAAACGCCCAATTACGTCCGTCATCTCCTGCTGCACACTTACAGTACTTTGACCGGCACGTTGTTACCACAAGTGCAGCAGCAGTTAACAGAGGAGAACATCGCGCTGATCCGCACTTTCTTACAGAAACACAAACGAGATGATGTAGACTATGAATGGGTTTTGGATACCATTTTGCAGAAGCTTGCAATTCCCGCTGAGGAAACACCAGCCGAGGACGACATCGAGCAGGAGACTGCGACTGAAACCAAGCCTGCAGTGGCAGCCACTCCTGCAGCCCAACCGTGTAAATGGGGCTATTTACTTTGCTCGCTAAACCGAGTGACGTTCCAGCGTAAAGAAGACGTTCCAGCAGGTCCCAGTACGACTTCACGACGTCCAAAACTCGTCCCACTCTGGATAAAATCCGTTTCTTCGGCGGCTAAAAGAAATTCTGGTTTAAAAAACAAAATGATGAAATGGCCTCGATTTGGAAACAGGAGAAATTAAAACCCTCCCTATTCAGATTTAAAAACTTAAAGCCATCTTTACTCGTAAAGAATCCTGCGGTAAAGGTTTCTGGGATTTGTTAAAAACAATTTTTCTTAACTTATTTATTTATCAATTACCTATTGTTTTCAACTGCACCTTGTTTACCAAGCACCCATTGATTAATTTATTCTAACGTTATTATTTATTTAATTCAAATTATAATGCCAGCTGCTGTGTGGTCGAGACAGAATACAATTTCCAAAAAAAACGTCACCTGAATTTCCTATGAATAAATCCGTAAATAGCACACTATGTTAAAAGCAACCACTAGCTAGTATTATGAAAACTTGTATATTTTAACTAAACGTCACAGGTCAAACTTAATTTTGTATTTTCAATGGATGCGCAAATTAGACATATCCCAGTATTTTAAATATTAAATTTTTCTTCATGTAGTCGCTCAAATAGAAGCAGCACATACTAGAAATCTTAACTAAAACTCGATAATTAAATCACATTCGTTTTTTTTTTGGTTTCTAGGCTGAGACAAACCTCAATGGGGTCGTTAATACTAAACTGGCACAAAAATAAATTTTGTCATATTCTTTGAAATTTCATAACCGTCTTAAAAAATAATTATGATTTTACAACTGCTGAAACCTTCGAACCAAGTCACCAATTCTAGGCTTGACGGGAGGCGGAGGTTCCAACCGATCCAGCTGCTTCAGATCCAAAAGTACAGTGATCACCGGACGTCCGTGAGCGCACTGAAAGGGGTTATCACACCGGCTGAGGGCCGCCATCAGCTGAGTGCACTCCTCTACGGTTAAGGGGTCACCAAACTTGATTGCTCCTATCAAATGATAATATATATATATCATGATAAATGATATCAAACGTATATTCAACGATTGAGAGAGAATTCTAACTAACGTAGATTAAATAGATTATCCCAAAATATTATGCAAATAAGAAACTATAGAGGCAATAATATTACGTTGTCTGTAGCATAACTACAGTAGAATTCAAAGCAGTAATTTCTAAACACAATTACATAAAATTAGACGTGTTACATGTAAAGACGACATTAAACTAATTCTCACAACCAACAATCAAAACAGTGATGGACGATGAAAAGGCAACTTAATTAATTAATCCAATTTAAGTAAAGCTAATTTTACTTTAATGTAATAAGCTTAATTAAGCTAAACTAATGAGCTAGAATCAATGTAATTATAAGGAAACTGATAAAAAAGTCAGCAAATTACGTCATCGCACACTACAATAATTACTCTCAAATCTTGGAATATTACGTCGTATTATTGAAATACTTATTCTTATTGGATCTTCTTATTGCAGTACGATTCTTCTGATATATTTAAATACAAATAACAACAAAATAGTGATACAGAACGCTATGTGCCAAGTAAAACAATAGTAATTAAGTTTCTGTCAAATTCACTATTCTAATTATCCTAAATTATAACTATTACAAATGCATTTAAACGTCTTGTTCAGTTACCATGGCAGGCGAGAGAGTTGAGGATATTCCTCACCACGGCCGACATGGGTCGCGTGCTTCCCCCTCTACTCGACTCAAATTCTTCGCACTTCTCCCGGATTAACTCTTCAACCAGGGCCGCGTGCGGCGACGTCCTTCCGTGTTTTACCTGTTCGCAAAAAAAAACACATTCTGTAATACTATAAAAGTTAATAACTGGATTAAAAAAAAACACACTTAATGAAACAAAGTGTGTTGACAATACCTCACTGGCTCCCCTGGCGAGAAAACAGCAAGGCACTGCTAATATCTGCGCTGTGCAGGGTCCGCTGATCCTCAGGTGCAGTCCGCACTTCCTCAAAAAGAGTAACACGCTCTCCTTGCGCGCCTCGCTGATGACTGGCGTGCTCACTTCGAATACGGGGTCCACGTCGGAGGTTTTGACGGAGACGATATTTCCGCCGGCATCCCGGGTTGTGTAATCTGAGTAGAAAATTAACTTACCGACACTAATTGATAATCGACATATTGGAAACTTGTATGATTGGCAGAGTTTTGTTTTTTTAATCTTGTACAGAAAACAGATGATTGAGTAGTATATTAATTACATTAATTCAACTATAATTAATGTTCTCCCATATATTTATATCAAATTAATTTACAGATAGTAATACATCTGTACTTTGTATTTCATGTTTAGTTTGATTATACTGTAATTAATTGACTATAAAGAGATTATCACATCCTCTACTTCTTTGTATATAGGTATCAAAATAATTATTATGAAGTTTTTACGTTACAGCCAGATGATCCAATAATGTTTCAGTAGTATTAATTAACATGGTTAATGTTAATTACATGTTAATATCGTCTTAATTTAAACGTATGATAAAATTTTATGCCTGTATCAATTCAATTCAAATCCCCGAGTAAAAATAATAACAACAATTGATGTGATACGTTTGGTGAGTTGCTCAAGTCGAACTCGCTCGTGCGCAGCGTGCTGATCAATCAAGACGACGTGCAGCTGGCCGTCAACGTCCGGCATCAAACAGACGATGAATCTGTTGTCCACTTGATTCAATACCTGAATGTACCCAAATGAAACGAGGAAATTAATATTAACCAGATGGATCAAATAAAATACGGAAATCATTATTACTATAACATTTTAAATTAATTAGGTTCAGTTGAAGAATTAGTCAGGTGATTACCTAATCACGTTATGCAAATTGGTCAATGCGTACATTTATTAATGATTCTCACAACGAAAATTAGACAACTGAATTCAGGGGATAATTCACGAATTAACGCATTAACGTATCAACTGATTATCACATAAATATCAAATAAAAAACAAGAGTGAATGTTGTGCGTTTCTGATTTTTAATACTTAATCAAAGAGGAGTTAAAAAATGAGATTAGCATTAATCTAAATGAAGTAAAACTAAATCAATTTTACGCGGCCGGCAAGGGTTTACTTTGGTAGCCGAGCAGCTCTCTTTGGAGAAGGTGGACGATTTCGGCGGACGGATGCGGATCATCGATCTCGACTCTGGGATAACCTTCTCCGGGGGCTCAAAGAACGGATTCTTCCAGTGCTTCAGCATGTCCCACACCTCTGCTTTGCCTGCGTCAATATCATTAAATTAGCAAATGGATTATAGATACTTAAATTAAAATTAAACTTAAATATACACGTAAACTTAAAATTATCAATACTCAAAAAATTATTTGATATTACCTGAATATTTATTGTCAAGTTCTATATATTTATAAGCAAAAAAAATCACGCGTCCATAAATTTTGGTCACCCGCAGCCAATTCTAATTGTATTCTACGTCATCAATTAAAGTTAATAGTAATATAATTACATCGATAAAAAGGTGATGAGCATTTTACCCGTTGCTGGTATCAGATGCAACGGAAAGCCCGATTTCGACTTGGAGAAGTAAATAGACGGCACTGCTTCTGTCCCTTCCTTCCTGTCGTGTCCTTCTTCTTCAACGTCTAAACGGTCCTCGTTGCCCGGAACCCATAAAAGCTGCTCTTGGCCATCCTGCCTCTCCTATACAGGGGACAACAAGTCGATTACTAGTAAACTCATTAATTTAATTTGTAAAATTTAAATTAATTTTAATTAGTAAACCTATCGAAACCACGTAGAACTGAAGATAGAAATAAAAATAAAAACTGATTCGTTCGCAATCCTCCCCAGGTATCTTATGCCGTACCAAATCCATTACCTCATCCGACTTGACATCGACGATAACGATTTGATTATTCGGAAGAATTCTGATCTTCTTCTTCGGCTGGAAGCTGCTTTCTCTCGGCTTGAGCCTTTTAACGTCCGACGGTCCAATTTCCCTTATGGACCTCGCGTCCGTCCTGTCATCCGGAATGAATGAAAGCGATCCGGACAGCGAATCATAATTAACAGGTTGAATCTTCGGACTGTCCTTGGCCATTTTCAGATCGATTTCCGCGTTCTCGTCATCCATTGGTCCGTCGTCAACCTGCCGTCTGGGAGTCAGCCAATGAATGAAGACCTTACCGAGAGGTCGACGATGTTGGGTTGCCCCTGTTTGAACGACGCTGGACAGTTCCTTTTCCTGTCGATTGACTGTCTGGAAAAAGGAGAAAATCGCCTTTTGCAGGAGTTTAGCGACTGCTTTATCGTCTCTGAACTGAATCTTGGTTTTCTGCCGGTGGAAATCAGCGGCGAAATCGAAAGCGGGGCTAAACAGCTCGATCAGATAGGCAGCCTCCTTCTCCGTCGAGGTCTCCTTGACAAATTGTCGATTTTTCAAGAGATGTTTGTTGATGAAACGGTGAATTCTCGTGTTTTGGATGAGTTTCTTGTTTAGGAAGACGTATTGGAATTCCGGCTGGCCAACTAGATGATCGGCGATGAAACCGTCGAGTCTTAAAGTCCCTGCAGTGACGTGAATATCGACGAGTTGGCCGTCAGAGTTGGGTAAGAGGTGCTGGAAGGCTTCTTTCGTCAACGGTTGGCGACGGTGAGCGGCTACAGTATCTCCAGTGACGGTGTCGTGGATCGAGAAGGATATGTTCGGATGGAGTAAAGAGAGGCCTTGCTGTTGGAATATAAAACTGAAAATTAAGTTTCACGAAATAAAATAATAAACAGGCGAGACTAAGATATAGGACGAAACCAAAATCATACTAATAGATTGTTATAGACATTAATTTAATCACGCGATGAAATTAAAAGTTAAATAGGGCTGAAACTATAAATATATAAATCATAAAACTTACAAATTAAAATTAATACTATAAATAGAAAACTCAAATAAAATATTCAATCAAACTGAACGAGAAATAACTCGGATATTAATTACAACTTAACTGCGTCAAAAATTGAATAAAAAAGAAAGCTATAGAAATTAGTTACTACGACGAGTAGAAGTTCCGTGAGATCAATCGGCTCCCAGCTCTTTTGCTGAAGGCCTTCTGCTCCTTTCAATTGCAAATCTTTTAATGATACGGTCGTCCCGGTTGAAGGTCTGATTTCACGAGCCCACTGAAGGCTGCAAATATTTCTGTAGAAGCTGAGCTGCTTTTTCAGCGTCCGTTCACTTTCTCCGCAGCGGCTCACGATCTCCAGCATTCCGCAGTAATCTCTCACCACGTCCCGTAAGAAACGGCCATCGATTCCGTACTGCGAGGGAATTTGATTCTTGGCCAGTTCAATTACTTTGCACCTGGAAGTCATTTAGAATAATTTTTATTATATATAAACAACCAGTTCGTGTTGGTGTAATATGACAGGATGACGAGAATCTTAAATGCAAGTCTTACTTTAAGCCAACATAACTCATAACAGATTCAGGGATGCCCTCTCCGTTGTCGATGACTTGCACGCAGAAATCGGGGTCCGTTCGGAGACGTATGGCGACGCACGTTGCTTTGGCGTCTATTGAATTAAAGACCTAGACAAACGACAAAAATGAAGTTACACGGTGTCACATTTGCTGAAGGTGTAATCATTGGCATTATACTGACCAGTTCCTGGATAACGCTGACGTACGAGCAAAAGCACCGTCTCTGTTCGGCCATTTGCTCTTCATTTTCCGTGTATAGCTCCAGCAAAGTTTGCCTAAACGACAGAAAATAACACAAGGGTCATAGTAACAGCTGATATTAATTAACCTAAACGGATTAAATAACGTCCATTTCCATATAAACATGATAAGTAATAGCCTAATTAATACTTAAATAAATAAGTTTAAATAATTATGTAAAGCTGCACCTGTATTTGTTGATTTTTTATCACATCAACAATTCTCGTGTCAAAGGCTCCTTTGATTATAATTTTAATTTGAAGTATAATGCTTCTGGAGAGAAAGAATAACGATTTGATAGCCCCTATTCTACTGTATGCAAATGCAGGAGGACAGCTGCAGGTGTTTTGTTGTGATTACGATTCTTCCAAACTGCCGGGCTGCGGGTTTGAAACGGTTGTAAACGCGAACACAATATTTCCACCATTCTACCTACATTTGAGAATACCGTTCAACTTTTTCATCTACCGTGTTTTTAAATTCCGTCGTTATATAACAGTTAAATTGAATCTTAAATGAAACAGTTTTGCCGCGCTTTTTGAATCTGGACGCTAAGCCGCAGTTTTCAGTAGAAAGAAGTATATCTGAAGTGGAAGCACTGCTATGCCATGAAGCACGGGAGACGAGCTAAAATATACTAGCGGCGCCAAATTTGAATGTTGATTATGCACTTTCAGAATGAAATTAAATCAAACACTATAGTTTTCTTTCAGAATCGCCGTTTATTCTAAACAGTAATTGAAACACATGGCATGCGAAGCAAACAGGTTACCAAAATAACACTTGTTGGCTAAATTTCGTAACCTCCCAATTTCACATCTTCGATGTGATACTGTACTTCACAATGTATTTATGCTAAAATGTAATTCAAATATGAACGTTAAACTTAAGGTGTTAGAATTCCTCAAAACGACATAATTATATAAATTAAGAAATTAGAATGCTTAGGGAATGTTTAGACAGTTTACAATGCAGACAAGTTCGATCCTCCAAAACTGAAATTCGAATTAAACTCCTTTTCATAATCCGCATTATCACTATCGTTATTTCCTTCATCGCTAGGCTCGTAATCCATCGGGGGTCGCGGAGCGGGTCGTTTCTTCGTCTTGCTTTCCGCACCATCTCGTGCTGCAGGGTTTTGCGCAAACTCATCAAAATCAGGTTCGGGTTCATAGCTCCTGTTGTTGATTCCCGCGTTGTGATTACTGATGCTATCATCGTCCCCGGTGTTTCGTTCAGCCAGCGGATTCTTACGGGTCACCTGCTCGTAAGGATTGTGACGTTCCCGACCGAAGTTGCCGCGACCAGCCCCGTTGTAGTTACGGAACTCGGGGTTGTCCTCGACACCGATGAGGATTGAATCCCCGCTGCTCTCACTGATGTTATCAGCGTCCTGCCGTGGTGATGCAGCGCTGCTGTCCACGTTCCACATCGGGTTGGACCCTTCCAACGTGTGCTTATTAGTGTTTGGTACTGACGCGCCGAGCCTGTTGAGTCCCGAGTCTTGCGATCCAAACGTAGTGGCACTTAACGCCTTGATTTTACGGTTCATCCTAATTTTGGAAAAAAATTGGAAATTAACGTTTCAGTAACTGATTTAATTTCTAAATGTTACTTGTTTATCATTAAATAAACGAATTTTTTTAAAAATTTGCTTTCCGCCGATGATTAGAATGGCCCATTAATGAGATTAACTGCAGGCACATTTATTAATTAAAAACTGAATTGAATGAATGGACTGCTAAATTAAATTAAATTTTACCAATTAAATTTAAATTGAAAAATTGTTCTAAATTTGTATATTAATAAACGAATACTCATAGTAATAATGTTAATAATTAACAATAATAATAAATAATACCTTCAACTAATAACCGAAAACACTCGGATAGAAATTTAATGAAATAAACCGGTGATTAAGAAAACGTACTTTTTAAGGTAATTACAAATTAAAACTGCTAAAGGATATTTCTGTATCAATTAAGATTAAAAATGAAATAAAACTACTAATAATAAATATCATTTTAAATTATAAATAATAGTATACATTTAAAGTTAATTTTTAAAAAAAACGTACTGTTTCCCGCGAATGATTAGAATGGCCATTAGCAATATCAACGGCACCAAGGCGATGCATACTACGATGAAGAGGATCAAGAATAACTGCTGCTGAGGATCGGTCGCGTCAGTGACCGACCTGACTCCGGTGAGGAAGAGTCCGTACTTGGTACTGAATTCCCGTTTCAGCTCCTCGTTCAAAACTGGATTGTTCTTCAAGCTGTAAAACATCAGTAACCATTGATTAATTCACATATTATAGATTTAACAAATATTCAGTTTTGAATTAAGTCTCGAATTATCAAATACACCGCTAAGATAAATACTATTTTTGATTGGTCTATTAAATTACTGAATCAAGCCGATAGAAGCTGATTCGAGTTTTTTTTAAAACATTCTACAGGCTGCGGTGATTGCAATTAAGGTAATAACGATAGATAATCATTATAAGTTACAGTAATACTTTTCTATCTCGGTGCTCGGTACAGGCATATCGGTCTTGGGATCGACGAAATGACTGTAAACGATGGTGTAGTTGTCACTCGACGTTGCTCTTACAGTTTCTAGGCTGCTGCCGATTTTCTCGATGTTGCAAGTGTAATTGTAGAACGCAGTAAAGGTATCCGCAATCTGTATTTAGAACAAAAGAATGACCATTCAAAGTAGATTCATCAAAAATGAATTATAATTTGGTTTACGTTATCGCGGTTGGACTCGACTTTATCGACCGTGTTGTTGAACGAGAACGTCACTTTGTTGGCTTGAGTAACGATGTAGATCTTCACATGGGTAGTGCCATTCAAACCAGCTGCGATTGAACAGCATGTTGTTATTAATAATGTAAAAATACGACAATCTGACTCGTCCATTCTCATCTGAAACATGACATTATGTCTCCTATGAAGGCAGAATCCAACGTACCGCTATCGGCCACTTTCAGGTCGAGCGTAAACAATCCCTGCATGTTATTCTGAACGTCGAAATTGAGGATAATCTCTCTATCCTTGATCCTGAACGGCGTCTCGATCCCGGCGATAGAAGTATGCGAAGCGGCCACCTCGCTGCCCAAGGAATAGGTCAGCGTGTCTCCTAGATCAGGATCGCTGGCCTGGAACCAAAACAGGATTACTTGCTCATATCAAACTACTTATCTTCATTCAAGGAAAAATGTAGGTTCACGGTTGACCTCACGTGACCTTACCTGAGATATTATGAACAACAAAACAACGTTGTTGTTACTCCTTACCAAATCAAGGACCAACTAAAGTAATTAAATCTCAATTAACTATATATTTTACAAATTAAAGTTAAATACTCTCTTTCTCTCAATAGATATTCTACTATACTCTAATACTATACACTGCAATGATAGTAATATACTATTAGAGAATTACAATTGCCTCGTCGATCCACTTCCTGACTGTATAAACTTGTACAATTAAACCAAGTTGCTTTCTCTGTAACTTTGACCTGATTTGACCTTACTTGATCTCATTTGCTCATATTTGGACCTTATTCAACCTAATTCCGACTTTACTTACACTATAATTATTGTTAATGTACTAAGGATTGGGATAATGAAATATGGATTCACTCCTTACAGCAAAGGCTAGTACGGTGCGGTCCTTTTTGTCCCCGGTGGAGACTCCGCCGGTGTAGTTGCGCGTGAAGAACGGCGCCGTGTCAATCTGATCTATAATCTGCGAGTAAACATTCCTGCGTTAATTATATTGTCCCATAAAATACCATTAAAATTAAACTGCTCGAGTTACTTAGAATTTAATTTAATTATTTTGTATAAATTTTTGATACAATTAAAGAATAATTAAAACCAGAATAAATTTAATTTACGATAATAACAAAAAAACACTCACCCCCAGGGTAATATTGACGCGACTGATGCTGAGTTCGTCCGCACTGGGTGGTTTGCCCAGGCAGAGGTTCGTCGCTTCGATAAGAACGTGCATGTCTCGATCGGTGCTGGATTCGCGGTCCAGGGCCTTCAGCAGCTGCAGTTTGTTCTCCCGAGGGTTGGGAATACTGAAGTAGTCTTGAAAGTCCTTTGAACCACCTAACGCATGATATATTCAAATTAATTCACTTTAATCTACTTAATTTACTTAATTAACATAAACTGCGTGTTACCAGGTCGGTTTTCAAATTAAAATTTCCTAAACTGTGATAAAAATAACCACTAATAAATTTTATTGAAAAAAGATGTAATGAATCAATTATAAGATGATCTATTCATAAGATATGATTCTTGGTACTGATATTAACATGATATAATCGAATGATATAATACCGGTTGATATTACATTGATCACATGATCGAATCAACCTTTATAAACGACTTCGGAATTACAAAACCGTTTAGTTGTTAGAAACATACCAACGATAAAGTAGCAGATTTCCTCTCGATCCTCGGGCTCTGTATTGATATTGTCCTTGTCCGTGGCTGCGGTGAACGACAGGCTTTCCAGCACATTTTCTGCCAAGCGTCAAAGTGATAAAACTGACCGTTAGAGAGGTAGATATAGATAGATAGATAGATAGTTAGATACAAAGGCAGATACACAGATAGATAGTAATAGAACTGGCCGTAGAATTCAACTGAAAATTAGTGAGAAGGAGAATTACCCGTGAAGTTAAGCATTTCGTTCTGGTTAGGGAACTCCGGCTGATATCTCGACACACCGCGGACGTAGATGGTCATAGGGCGCGTCTCCGAACGCGGTGGGCTACCAGCGTCCTGAGCCGTTAGTGACAGCTGCAAATAAAAATAACGTAAAAACAATAATAATAGTAATATTCATAGTAATAATAATTGTGATAAACAAAAACGTAGTAAATCAAATAAAAAAGGCTAATTTCGACGCAATAGGGACAAGGCTTGTGGAATTTCATTCTTACCGTGTACTGGAAAATGTCCGTCCTATTCAATGGCTTCTGCAGCACAAAGAAACCGTCGACGGGATCCAGGAAGAAATATCTACTAGGATCGCCTATATCCATTTCAATAGTAAATTTTTTTATGAAAATCAACTGGTTTGTAATTAAAGTCAAGTTAATTAGTTTATAGCTGGGGTATCTTCAGGATCCATTGTACTGATATTACCGGTGAAACTGTAGAAAACCCGGCCGTTATCCAGCTGATCCTTGTCGGTGGCACTGATGATGAGTTCCTTCAGACCGTTGTTGGTGATGTAGAGGACTCGACTGCCTTGGCCCACCGACTGGTTCTGAAAACAACAAATATAATATTATTGGTAGGGTATTAAAAGAATTCAGGTTTTAATTTAAGGTTCTTTTAAAAGAGTAAAATCAAATCCCATTAAATAAAAGAATGTCGATATCAGAACTAGCAATTAATTGCCACAGAAAATCTGTTTAAATTAATTAAGAATGTAATGATTTTAATTTTGTTACAATACCTTATACGTAATAGTAAAAATTACTTATTTACTTTAATCAATAGTCCTGAAATTTATTAAAACTATAAAAAACTAAATTAATAATGAGATTTTTAGCGCTGGTAATTCATTTTCTACTTGTTACTAACTGACAAATTAGTAGCAAACAATAAAAAATTTAATACAAATTCTTGTGAAGTTAGATTTGAATTAAATTGTATCGGAATATATATTACTTCGTAGATTTCAACGCGCAGGTTATCCACGTCGGGGAACGTAAACACCGGAGTGTTATCGTTGGAATCGCGGACGCAAATCTTGTAGTCGAGCGTCGTGTTCAGCGGAGGGTTTCCATGATCCATCGCCTTTGGACAAACAAGAAAACAATCCCAGTTAGTCCGACAGTGTTAAGCTAACCTACAGTCTACCACCAAACATTAGAAGGGCCTGCAACGGTGCACCGCTCCAAACTTTGGACATTTAATATGAGAAAAACTACTTGCTTGAATGGTTTGAGTGGTAGCAGTGGTAGTACTATTAGTGGTACTATTAGTAGTAGTAGCAATAGTAAGTAGAACTAGTAATAGTAGTAGTTGCAGTAGTAAGTAGTAGTAGCAATAGTAAGTAGAACTAGTAATAGTAGTAGTTGCAGTAGTAAGTAGTAGTAGCAATGGTAGTAGTAGTGGTAGTAGTAATAGAAGTGGTAGTAATAGTCGCAGTAGAACTAATAGTAGTAGTAGCGTTAGTAGTAGTAATAGTAGTTGTAATAAGTAGTAATAGTCGTAATAGTAAAGATAGTAGTAAAACTAGACTAGCTAGTAATCACTGCCTGGCTCACCTAGATGTACACATTCTAAACCCTAGGCGAGCCTCTAAAAACCAGCTAAAGGGCAGAAGTGACTTTACCATGACCTTGACGGAGTAGTTGCCGTATCGATTCGTCAAGCTGTCCACGTCGACTTTGAGAATACCCTGGTTGTCCTTGTTATCCATGCGGAAAAGCTGCGTAGTGATGGGATCAGTTCCCGGCAACGATTCCGTACTGACGAGGGTGTACGCGATCCTGCTTCTCTCTGTATTGGGTTCGTCCTTGTCTATAGCGATGAACGTGGTCACTGCAGTGTCCTACAATAAATTCATTCAAATATTAGTTAATTAAATTAAATTAATATTCACAAATGTGTTAAAATAATACAGATATAACATTAGTACACAACAAATGTATGGAAAAATTAAATAAACACATTTATTACCAAGTAATGTTCAATAAATGAGCACTGAAATAATTACACTCAAAGGTTAACTAAGATTCTATTTTTATATTAATTAGTTTTGTGTATGAATATCGATAAGTCATGCTGTTAGATAATTAAGTTAAATCATTGTAACTTCAGTTATATATAATTCTTTAACGTGATTTAATATACAAAATACCATTTACAGTCGTAATTAAGAATAACTAAATAGTATATTAACTTAAATAATTCAATCAAAGTTAACTTTCCTAATCCGCATTAAATTAAAAATTTAGGTCATCAACCTTGGCCGTCAGTTCGTAGGTTTCAGCGAAGCAAGAAAACACATCGCGAGAGGGCAGCTGAGGAACTTCGTCGTTTTCATCCTCCAGTTCGACGACGATATCGGCGTAGCTACTCAAGCTGCCGGCTGTAATTCAACGAAATGTAGTTTTAAAAAAAATAGTTAACACGGATAATTAATGTTAATTACTTTTTACCACTATAACTATATCGTGATCTATATTAACGCCATTAATGGAATTCGTAGTTGGCTAATCTAAATTATGATTTTCAAAAAAGATACCAATAAAGTTGGGGTTGTAGTTGTCGCGGGCTTCCACTTTAAACGAGTACTTTCTCTTCTGCTCGAAATCCAGCGTCTGGTTGTTCTTCAGCACCACCCATATGTCTCCCGTGTTGAGATCCACTGAAAAGTGATCGAATCCCTCGGTATTGAAGGCGGAGAAGAGGTATTTGACTGTGCCGTAGGCTCCTGTTAAGACACAAATCCGATTTGACGTAAACAACTCGGTCAATTAGCCAAATACTAAACTTATGTCCATGGTTAATTAACAATTGATTAATGAATAATGTTCAAATCATTTCGATTAACGACGTAAACTTAAAAATAATGATTAACATGTAAATCAGAACTTTTTATTTTTCATAATTGTTGTTTTACATTCGAGGCGTAATACCCCTGGAATATAATTACTCGTACAATTAAAGGAAAACCAATTTTGTAAAGTTTTTTATTTATTGTTAATTTTTATTAATTGTGTAAGATGACCAAATACCTTCATCTTTATCGGTAGCTCGCACTCGGCCAATGGTCTGATTGGTCCCAAAATTCTCCTTGATTCGTATGGGCCCCTGAGGTTGCTCAGTAATCACCGGAGCGTTGTCATTCTGGTCAATAATCTTAATTTCCACCTGGATTCGTAAAGAAAAGTAACAGCAATAACGATAACAATAGTATAATGCTAATATACGTATACATATATAGGGTTACACTTGAAACTGTTCTTATCCCATTTATATCCTAATTCGAAAATTAATTTAATAAATTAATAAAAGATTATATTTTAATGGAATATTGTTGCGGTTCTACGTTATAAAGATATAAATTAAATAAGACGAATTTTATTTCAGGTAGTTCACCGTGGATGTGCCGGATAAAGGTGGAGTTCCGCTATCCGTCGCTGTGAGTGTGCAGGTGATGTTGGCGATGACTTCTCGATCAATGTCGTTCAGTACGCTGATTCTACCGTTGGCAGCATCGATTTCGATGAGGTTTCCTCCCTTTTCGCAGCTCTGGATGCTGTACGTGATGATATTATCCGCGTCGACGTCCTCCGCGTGAACCGAACCGATGAATGAACCAACGTTGGCGTTTTCCGGAATGGCCATGGACCAGGTGCTGTTGTCGAATTTGGGTTCATTGTCGTTGACATCGCGGATGGTCACGGTTATTCTAACTGGAATTGTCCACAAAGTTACGCAACTGACACAACTTTCTAATTGCTGGCGTTAATCGCTTACGCTCCATTATTTAATGTATTGTTTAATTATTATTATATTTATTAATTAAAGTTAGATCAAACTCATCAAAGAACACTAAACATTATTTGATAATGTCTGTCTATCTATCTATCTATCTATCTATCTATCTATCTATCTATCTATCTATCTATGTATCCGTCTATTTATCTGCCCATCTATCTATCTATCTATCTATCTATCTATCTATCTTTCTTTCTTTCTTTTTATCTCTCTATCTTTCTATCTATCTTTCTATCTGCCTGTCTATCTATCTGCCTGTCTATCTATCTGTCTATCTAGCTATCCGTCTATCTATCTATCTATATCTATCTATCTTTCTATCTTTCTATCCATCTAGCTCTATCTATCAATCTACCTACTTACTTACCTACCTACCTATCTATCGGTGTGTTTGCTTATCCATAACAATTCTTCTTCAGCAAGAAATTTATTTACCTTCATCGGTGCTGCTATAAGGTGCTTGCGTGTTGACATCCTTGACGACGATGTAGACTTCAGCAGCGTCTGCGACTTCTCTATCAGGTGAAGCCGCTCCGACCGTCATTTTGGCTGTCGCTGAACTTCTACCAACTCTCGTTTTCTCAATGGCAAAGTACCTAATTTATAAAATCGCCCTTGTTATAATACCCGTTAAAACACACAAGAGTAGCTAACAAAACACCTACTAAGGTAACTGGTACACCTTTAAAACAACTTAACTTAAACTTACTCTCGTAAACGATTCTGCGCGTTAGGTGATACAGGTACTCTGTTTTTCGTAAATACAGTCTTTCCCCAGTTGATTGTGAAATCCAGGTTGGGGTTTGAATCGCTATCTTCCGCCGTGATGTTTGAAATCAACACAGAGCCAGAAGCTGATCTCTCGTCCAAAGCAACATCCAGTGGGAACTGAGAATAACAATTGAATTATATTTACTATTATTACTAAGTTTAATATTAAGAGTGTAATTTCATCCGATTGGTTGATTTACGTTTTGAGTCTGAAACCGCGGTGGAGTATCGTTAATATCCGTCACGGTTACGGTGAGACCGATGGTGTTACGCTGCCCATTTCCGACTGCAAGGAGACAAGATTTAAGTTATATTATAATATCATCATTTGATTAACAAAACTGAAATTAAAGATTATTTAACTATCATTAGATCAACGATTATGTAATTAAATATTGCCAATAGTTGTTTCGTTAAATAACACAGAATTTAATTTACAGTTATCGATGATCTGGATGGTATACGTCAGTGAAGAGGTCTTCTCCCTGTCGAAGACATTATCCGCGGCGACGGTGATTTGTCCAGTGACGTTATCAATGGCCAGTGTGATGCCGTCATTTTGCAGCAAATAATACCTGAAATCAATTTATTATCGTTACTGACCCGACAGTCGTTCACTCGAGCCTGTTGCCCATTCATCTTTATTTAGTAAAGAAATTGTAATTTTCTGAGTCTGTACCGAATACTTGTAGTTCCATAATCGGCTACAGTATCGATATCGGTCGCTTGAACTTTCAGCACAGGTTGTCCTTTGACCGCATTTTCAGGAATGTCGACCTTGAAACCACCGCTCGGAGGATCAACAAACTGCGGCGCATTGTCGTTGACATCGTACGACTGGATAACAAAGCTGGCCGAGCTTGTGTGGGTCCGGTTGTCGTCCTCGGTAACGACGAGCTGCACAATACGTTCATTCAGTACCATTTCAATACATCAACTAACCCAAGTTGCTCTATAAAAATGTTGGTGAAATAATTGTAATTTAGACGATTTAACTTAAATTAAATAGTTACTACTTTATTGCTTTCGATTAAATCTGGAAACAATACCGTGAAACTGATTGAACGTTTCGCCGGATCATCATAGTCCAATAGTCCGCTGCTGATGGAAATATAGTATGTAGTGTTTTGGAGACCTTTACCGTTGGCTGGAGTCATGGACAGTTTGCTAACGACACTGGCGTCTCCCTGGAATTCAACGGTGTAGCTACCGCTTGCACCCTGCAAATCGGTTATAAATAGTAAATTAACAGACGTACGACTAAGTTCAGTTGTATGAATGAAATACATCCTTTGCCCACCTCCACATTCCAAACTACAAATAGTCAGATGGACAGAACGATAGAGATAGTTAGACAGACGGACAAATGAATAGATTAGCTGGATAGACAGTTAGACATATAGATAGACAGACAGACAGATAGATAGATAGATGGATAGATAGATACATAGATAGATAGATAGACAGGATGTTAGATATACAGACAGATATTGAGATAGATAGATAGATAGATAGATAGATAGATAGACAGAAGAAATATCGATACATATAGGTAGGTAGATAGGTAAGCAGATAGATAGAGATAGATAGACAGACAGACAGGTAGATAGATAGATAGATAGATAAATAGATAAAAGATAGATAGATAGAGACAGATGGAGACAGATAGACAGACAGACAGACAGATAGACAGACAGACAGATAGATATAGATAGATAGATAGATAGATGTACAGATAGGTAGATGGAGCTAAATACTTACATATAAACACAGATAAGTAAGTAGATGGATCGAGATAGCTAAACTGATAGATAGACAGATAGATAGGTAAGTAGATAGATTAATTGGTAGAAATGGAGATAGAGATACAGATAGACAGACAGGTAGATAGATAGATCGAGATAGCTACATACATAAAGAAATACAAATAAGTAAGTAGATGGATAGAGATAGGTACACAGACAGATAGACAGGTAGATTAATAGACAGATAGACATATAGGTATACAGACTAGTGAACTGACTCACCAAATCGGGATCAAAGACCCACAGATCTTCAAAGGGCAACCTTCCCACGTAATTTTCGCTGATGTTTACCAAGTATGACCCTTTGGAGTAGACGGGAGAGTTGTCGTTGATATCGTCGATAAACACCGATGATGTCGTGTTGCTCTTTGATTCGGGGTCCTCTATCTCGGTGGCGATGATGGTGAGCTCGAAGAAATTCTCGGTCAACGTATCGCGATCGATGGGCTTATCTATGGTGACCTGACCCGAAGACTCATCGATCCGGAAGTAACCATACGATTCTGAAATTGCCAAATTGTCTTAATATCCCTTTCATTTATCTTAATGTTAGTTTACTTTTAAAGTTACAAGTCAATCGAAGGGTTCGTGCAAGGTAAAAATCAAACATTGAATTTGTGGTGTTAGTTTCCTAACGAGGGAATCAAGATTAAAGATTCAGTTTGGATAATCTTACTAAAGAGAGAGTAGCGTATCCGGTTCCGCACGCCAACGTCTCCGTCTTCAGCGACGACTCTCAACACGTTGGTTCCCTAAAACACCAACAGATCCATTACCCCACTACTGTACAATTTAGGTATCGGGTTATCAGCATCAGCTTTACGTTAACTAAATCGTAAATCAACGACAAAATTGTAATTCCTATCTAGTTAATCTGCCTATCTATCTACCTAACTACCAGTCCACTTATAATTTATCTGTCTATCCGTCTAGGTGCTATCTATCTGTCCACCTATTCATCCATCCATACCCTATCTATCTATCTCAGTATCTATTCATCTATCTATCTACCTATTACCTATTCATCCACCCATAGCTACCTATCTATCTTAATATCCATCCATCTATTGATCTGTCTATCTACCTATTCATCAATCCATTTATCTATCTACCTGCCTACATAGCCTATGTGTCTAACTATCTATCTATTGACTTTTGATATTGACTATTGACTATTGAAGCATCAATCTATTCATCTATCTAACGATCTATCTACACGTCTATATAAGTACCTGCCTATCAACTTTCCTACCTGTTTATCAGCCTATTCGTCTTTCTGTCTACCCTGACTGGATACGCTTGCCTATTTGCCTATCTATCTCACTATCAGACTACCAATTATCCTACACTTTAAAGACTCCCTTTAACTCTAACAAAGGGTACAAAAACGTATTTCTTAAAATACAACTAAAACATTTAAAAGCCAACTTCAGAATGGCTATTAAGACATACTTTACTCGAAATATAAATTATGTTCTTTTAGTATCAATGTTCAAAATCTAAAAGTTGCAATATAAGATCAAATAGATTTTGAATAAAACAGATGGGAAAGATAGATGACAATTTACAGGTGGCTGCTCTTCGGCGATCCTAACCAACGGCAGCTGCGTTTTCCACCTGGGCGGTTCGTCACTGACGTCGGTGACCCTCAGCGCTACTTGCACGCTGGAGGACAGTCCTTCACTATCATCCAACGATCTATCTCTGACGGTGATTTCAAAGAGGAAGAACGTCTCGCTCTCGTAATCGAGTTGTTCCACGATTTCCAGCTTGGCTACTCTTTTACCGTTTTCCATTTCAGGGCTTAAGCGAAAATAGCTCGAAGAACCGGAAAGAACCTTTCAACCAAAAAACCAACATTCACTTTGAAAATATTCCATTCATTCGACATACATTAGATATTTAATTACGTTTAGAATAAATTCGAATCGGCTCTCGTCTCCTGCGTCACCGTCCGTGGCCCGGAACGTTTGGATTGTCCCCAGTTGGTTCTTTAACAAACAAATTCTAGTTAGCATTGAAAACTGAATAAACTTGCTGAAACTGAAGAGAAGTTAATCATTCAAAGAACAAGAGTTATAACAATGTTAGTCCACTTATCCAGTATCAACGTCTATACTGTGTAACGCCGTGAAACTAACAAATCTTTCATAGTAGTTGCGTTTTAGCCAGTTGGTTTTAGTAGAGTAGAAATCCATCTAAAAACCCTTAAAAAAAACACACCTCGGGAAAATTAGAGCTGCTCTGAAAGCCTGTTATAAAGGGCGTGTTATCATTTTCATCCACAGCTTTCACAGTCAGGACACGAAAGTTGCCCCCGTCAATTTGGAGAACGAGCACTTCGATCTGGCTGTCGGTTTCGTAGTCGACATTGGCCTTGAGGATTAGGTTCAGTTCTCCCGGAGTGGTCGACTGGTTGAGGTTGAATTTGGTCGAGACCCCTACCAACGTGGGAGGAATTGAACCTAAGAAATAAAATTTGCTTAAACATGTTCATCCAATATAAAAACTTAAACAAAACAGTATGAATGTTGAAAATCTAAGCGAATTTTGCGAAACAAAAATAGTGATACTGAAATATCCGGTAAACCTCCTGTACTGCCAAGCAAAAATTTGATTAACAGGCGGTTATTTAACGTGTTTTCAATCCGTGGAAACCAAAACCGCAGCACGATGAATAACCGAGAATACAGCTCGACAAAATAACGATAATTTCTGACTGAATGACGTCAATAAGTTTAGAATCAGGGCTGTGGCATTTTTCTCGAACGGCCAGATAAGGAACCTAACACCAGCTTGTCACCACTCGAGATAACAATTACCCGGACCTCCTATTCCGTTGCAATCATCCCCAATTCACTCTGGTGAAATTAGCCTTAATAGTTATTACATTAACTATTAATTCCGTCATAAATTGGTAGTTACCGACGTATCGAAGAACTGCAGTAATGTTTTTATCGACTGGAATCAATTCAGAAATGAAAAGGTAGTTATCTGAAGCGTTAACGCTGACAAAGTTATAGGCGCTGCTCGATTCTGGCGGGCCCTGAATCCACGGATCGTCCCAGCCGGATTGCTGCGACTCTGGAAAAACATAACCAAATCAATCGACTGAGTAACTAGAATATAATAATTACCAATGATTTTATTTGACTTGTAATAGGAATCCAAATTATTTGTGGGGAAAAAATCAAAATAGCCTCCAATATTAATAACAAGAAATGAAAAGAACCTCTGCTAATTAATTTCTGAATATCTGTTAATTCAACCGGAGGTAAATTCCGTTTGATTAAACCATCTGTTCAGATACTGAAACCAAGGAATTGTAAGAATAACTAAACCAGTTAGAAAGATAAGATTGCTCTTAAAATTAATAATTTCATACCTGCAAGAGCAAAGAAGACCGTCAATAACAACAGGCCTTTCCAAACACGGCCCATTTTCTCCCCAAACGTAAACAAGGATTCCAGAGGATCTGTAGAAACTTGCTGGCAGTCGAAATTCAACAGAAATACTGAAATCCCGTTACCAAAGAACAGGGCAGAAACGCGAACTCTGTCCTCTGTAAAATCAAGATTAGTAGAGGCACTCGAAAGAGAGATAAGAACACCGAAGCAAGGTTTTCTTATCTGACTTTATTTGCGTCTTGCGGACTAGGGAGACGAACGCATTTGATTTTCACCTTGTACTTCTTTTTATAACATACATTTTACATTGTAAACTAAAAATGCTTCATCAAAATACCACGACGGAGGGGAAAGAAATACTATTTGTCTTGTTTCTTCTCGTTGAATTGCTCGTTGTATCTTCGATGCCATTCCAGGTTATTCTTCTGCACGGATTCGCCCCGTCCGGCGGCCAGTTTGCCGCTGTAGGCCATCGCTCCGGCACCCAGTAAGCATAAGACTGCAATGGACAAGTTGACCCGGATGCGGACCAAGTTACGGACTCGTTCCATCGTGTCCCGCCTAAAGAATAAACAAAACAAATAGCTTACTTGCACCAGCTAATATGGATGTATCGCTTATGAGATAACTCTCTTAAAATATTTAATTCACTTCATTGTATCTTGTAACGTCGAGTTGAAATCGTCTTTTAATACGATTGATAAATATACGAAAATGTTGAATTTCGCATGAAATGAATATGTAAAATGTAATATTTCTCCAAATTATTGCCCTTGTACGTCAGTAGCAGTACCAGTAATCGACTGACCATTTAAAAAAGTATGGTAAGATGATAAACTAAGATTTATAACTAACCGCGTCTTTCAGGTACCGAACAATGTACCCGCCATCTTCATGTTTAGACATACACACTTTTCATTTCACCCATTATCTTCGAATTATACGCGTAACAAACCTGTGCTATCAAAAATCTAACAAATGCGCTCATTCCTCGTAAGTAGGAAACTCAGTCTTCAATTTACTTGAACGATTTATCCGGCTCGCCTGGTAGGGTACGCTAATATCACAAGGGTCTGATAAATACATTAAATTAGGTTAGAGGAAGCGCTACCCATAACAATAGATGACGGGAAACAGGAGCCGTCGATTGAATAGAACGCTGACCAGTAATTAACACAAATCAATATTGTTTAATTAGCGGTTATATAACATATTACTGCAGCCTCTTACGAAACATATGCGGGGACGTCCTTGACCGAGCGGAAGCGCTTCATCCACACGAGCAGATACTTGTCGAGCGTGTTGACTCTGTGATGTTCTCCTGCAAATATACAGAGGTATTCGTAAGTAAACATCAGATATTTTATCTGATTTTGTCAAGTTGGTTATTAAAATTAACCTAGCATGGACCCAATTGAGCCCGACTGTTTCGGGGGCGCTGTCGTTCCCGTTCCCGGCACGACTTCTGCCGCTTTCTTTACATCTTCAGTTAGGCAGCGTTTGAAAATGGCCAGGTTTCCAAAGTAACAATTTTGTTTTGTCAAGTTCTGCATGATTGAAGACTTGAGGGTCAAACGAGGTGGTCGGTAAAACGAGCGACGTGATGTTTACAACGTTAGATGGAGAAAATGACATCTGGTGGCCGCTAAGTGAAACATAGTACTACCCTCACCGAGGAATAGTTTGTCTCCATTGCTTTCTTTTCTGCACCACAGTACAGTACTTACGTAGCTATTATTTAATTGAGTTTTTGTGTTCGTGATTTTAAACTCTCGCAGTAGTTAGTTTTAGGTAATCTGGCTTTGTCTGCCGTATACTTTAGATCCCATTTAAATAATGTTCAGTGA